>NW_026464552.1:0-14538 GCF_026875155.1 Cherax quadricarinatus
GCAAAAATTGTTAAAAATAAATAAAATGTCCCTCCATGCCCGGCTAAGTGGGGTGTGAGCATTGAGACCATTGACAAATTGTTCCCAGTCTGTTCGCCGCAGCTCTGTCATACGCTCTCTGGCAGCAGCAAGAGCAGTTTGGAAGAGGCTCAGCATTTCAGGGGTACGATGGTTTCTATAGGCTAGGCCTAGTCTGCGAGCAGTACGTTTCAATGTTCGAAGTTTAGAATCAATGTAATAGGTATGGTTTTTATAAGACTTGTGATTATTATTGAAGTCATTTGGATTTAGAGTAGTAAGAGATTTCAGAGGCGGCTCTAAGTAGTTCTGAATACTGCTCACAAGGTCATAAGTCTCAACAGAGGAACACTCATAGGAATTACACCAGTCACATGTGCAACAAAGTCATCATGCAGATCAGTGGGAACATTAAAACGTTTCCGCTTGAATATCCCACCAGGAAGGATAGTATTACCAATATCTAGAGAGATTAGCCTTGGGAAATGATCAGACGCTATATCTGTTACAATGGAAGACTCACAGCTGGCAAAAGTAATGTTGAAGCCCAGACACAGATCAAGGACGCCTCCATAGATACGCGTGGGTTCAAGGTCACCTACAATTTGAACATTATCATGACTGTTTAAGAGTGACAACAGTTGATTACCAAACTGTGAGTTTCCAATGCTTTTGTGTCTTGCATTATAATCACCAATAATAAGAGTAGGTTCAGACTGTTCACAAGTTGGGAGCTCCAAGTAATTAAACTTATCAGTAGGAGCATATAAGTTAAATATGTTGAGAGCAGAGTTCCCTATATAAATCCTAACACCGTGGTATTGTAGCCCCTCTGTTTTCTTATGTGCAAGAAGTTGATGGGGAAGTGATTTTTTAATATATAGAACACATGAATTAGTAGATTTGAGGTTACATGCAACAAAGGGGGCTGGGATTTTTTCAGGGACTGTGCACTCTTGTAGACACACAATATCAGTGGATTCAGTAGTTACTTTATGATGAAGGTCAGAAAATCTTTTTCTAAGTGATGCAATATTCCAACTTAAAATGGCTAGTTTATACGAGTTTGGTTCCATTATAAAAGTCCAGGGATAGAATTCAATTTCTCAGCAAAATGAAAAAAAACTTACTAAATAGCAAACAGACATAATCAATATCAATATTATCAGTATTGTCCTCATCCATGAGTCTCGTAAGTGCACTTCCATTATGGAGACCTCTTGGGAGTCTGTTTACAGAGGTCACGGCGTTCTTTGTCTGTGAATGTATGGAAGGTGACACTATCCCTCGCACTCACCTCTCCACTTTTATTACTCATCACTATCATCACATGTACCACTTCACTCATCATTATGACCAGTGATACATACACCATTATCAACAACCGGGTCATCTCCATACTCAGTATCTATCAATACATTACACTCATCAGTTTGACTATCATGATGGTCTTCACTGCCCTTATCATCATCATTGTGATTGTAAACACCACTATCAGATTCATCATTTTTGTAATTATTAACACCACTGCACTCATCAGTTTGTTCATCATCACCACACTCATTTTCATAATGGCTGACAATCTGTGGGTTGATGTACTCATTTGCAACCTCTGTAAGGTTTTCCTCGTGGTGCTCAAGTTGTTGTTTCAAACACCATTGTTGCTTCTCCAGTACTGTTATGCGCAGCTGCATGTTGTGTACCACCCCAGCAAGACTAGCGTCATCTGGAGGTATGAAGTCCCGGTCAGCTGAGCCAGGTGGCTGACTGACAGCTGACTCAGCCAGACAGGTGGTGTCAACACCAGCAGCATTGCTAGTGTTGATAGCAGACGTGATCGTACTCTGTTGATGTACTCCCAGAGTGACTCCCTCAACCATATTGTCTGAAATCAGACATGGGTCAGTATTCAGGCCTACTGCCTCATCATGGGGGGTGATGGGTGAGGCGGGAGCCCTGCTGCTGGCGATGTGGGCAGCTTTCATTCTGCAGTCAGCATGAGCAGCTGTGACTCCTGGAGTCTTACAATTGATACATTGTAATGCAACGGTCTGGTGTTTCTTGATCATATCATAGCACTGGTGAGAAGGATGGGCCTTGGCACACACTGCACACCAGTGTGACTTAGCTGGGCATTTCCAAGCAATGTGACCCCAGCGCTGACACTTGTAGCATCTACGGTGAGGTGGTTTGTACAAAGCTATTTTGTAACTCCTGTTAAGCGCAGCACGAGAGTAGATATATGATGGTGGAGTCCCTTGGCCAATATCAGATCATTTGGAAGTCGACGAGGGTTTGCAACTTGATCTGACAACAGGAATTTAGGATCCAAGTACTTATTGACATTGTGGATAACAATAAGCACTTGAGGTGATCTTGGTGGGGCAGCTTGGAGTTGGATATTAGCATATTTATGAGTAAGAAGTTTTTCTATGAATGTTGGGTCGTTAGTAACAAAAACATAATTATCCTCGTCATGGCGAAAGCGAATCCGAAGGTTTTCTTCTGGGTTGTCTAGTGTAGCTTCGTAAAACCATCTAAACTTGACCTCAAACTCAGTGTTAGCAGGTAAATCAAGCCTAACAGTTCAACGATGGTGTAGTTGAAATCTGAAAGTTAGTTTAATATGTTTATTATGCACCCCATACCCATCCTGTGGGCGGTAGTCAAAAGATTACAGAGGTGCATAATTGGTCCAGGGACTGGGCCTCAAAGTTTTGATAGCTGAGCAAGTTACAGAGGTAATGAATTCACAATTTACAAAGGTAATGAACTCACAATTTACAAAGGTAATGAACTCCAGGTAGGTCTAGTCACAATCATGACAAGTTACAAAGGTATTTACAGATTACAGAGGTACACAATGGGTCCAGGGACCGGGCTCCAAAGTTTTGATGGCTGAACTAGGTACAAGGTAATGAACTCACAAGTTACAAAGGTAATGAACTCACAAGTTTACAAAGGTAATGAATACTGTAAGAATGGTTACTTACGTTTATACATGGCTGCAATCATGAACAAATTTTTAGAGTAATGAGCAATTCACACTTCCACACCCGTCACAACTGTAGTGAGTTTATTGGTGCAAATGTTGATTGCTGAGTCCTCTCTCACACAGACACCACACACACACATACAAATTCATACACACACACACATAAACACACACACACACACACACACACACACACACACAAACTCAACACACACACACGCACACACACTCATACACACACACACACACTCATACACACACACACTCATACACACACACACACTCATACTCACACACACACACACACACACACACACACACACACACACACACACACACCACTCACACACTACACACACAACACACAAACACACACACACACACACACACACACACACACACACACACACACACACACACACACACACACACACACCACACACACATGCACATATGTGGTAATGCTTTATTTACAGCTAGCAAAGTCAGGGTATTTTTCCAGAATGGTCTGTAATATACCACTGTGGATAAAATACTTAGCCATTTCTTGAACACTTCTGAGTGAGTTTGTTTCTAAATTCATTAATTTTATCACACTCCAGTACATAATGACGCAAGGTGTGACAATAATCCATCTGGCAAAGTTTACATTTCGTTTGGTCTACATCTGGTGGTGGTGATTTAACCTGCCAAAGATACTTGTAACCCAGCCGGAGCCGGGCGGTAGTGACAATCCAAGAGTCTGCTTATTTTGTTGGATGCACCATAGACATGTGGCTCCTCCTGCATGATAGAATGATGATAGATGGACTCACTGGTGTCAATCTCCCTGAGCCTTAAGTCCATAAAATTCAGCTGAAGTTCTTTTCGTATTATTGTTCTCAAACTACTACCTGACAAGCCAAGATTGTAATCTACTCCTCTTTGAAAGCATACAGCTTAGCCAATTTATCAGTTTCTATCATGCATCTGAAGACCAATGTGAGATGGAATCCACAGCATGTGCACTCTGACTCCACTGTCCACAATCCTACCATACCTGTGTCTGGCTTCTGACACAAGCATGCCACAATTTATGCTTAATGAGTTGAGAGCATTTATGGATGACAGAGAATCAGTTACAATTAAACTGTCAATCTTGATACATAGATGCATTTCAGTGCAAGGAGTATGGCAAACAGTTCTGTCTGAAGGGTAGAGGCCCAATTATTGATGCGTGCTCCAATTTCTTTAAGAGAGCCATCACTCTGTACGACAACAGGCAGCACTACCAGCTGCACCAGTGGATTGGTGAACAGAACCATCAAACGTAAATAATTTTGCGAGAGTGTGTGCTGTGTGACTAAGTTATCAATACAGCTTAAGGCCTCATGTTTGGCTCAAGGCGAAGTTTTGGTTGTGATTTAAGAAGTAGTTTGGGGGAAATGGAGGAATGGTAGTTTGGAATGGGTAATATTCCATGGAGCGGAGAAGTGCCGCTGTTGCCTTAACTTGACATAGATCATGTATCTGAATTCATGCGGAGGTCGGTTCAGTCTTTTCGATCCATCTGGAGGAGTGTTTCACCAGTGCTGAGGAAAGTTTGGAGGGCTTCTGTGCAGGGGTTTGTAATGAGCTTGCCTGAGCATATAACCCCAATTAGGATATTTCTTTCAGTAACACGATCTCTGATGCTTGGAATAACAAGTTCATTTTGCATAATAAAATTTTGGCAGTACGAGGCATCCTAGGATGATCCTCATGCTTCTTCTGCAGTTTTTCCAGCCCTCCAAGCTTCCAGTCAGACACAAGAGCAAGTAGTGGCAGCAATAATCAACCAATGATCTAATATAAGCAAGATACATCATTTTCACAATTTTAACATTAGCACCATACCTGGGTGAAGCCCTGCCACAACTCTAAGTGCTCTTAGTCGTCATTGTATAGGCGACAAAGTCTTGTTACAACAGGTCCAAGTAGAGGAAACCTCAAAGCCTAGATACCTGTATCTGCTTACATATTCTAGAAGAGACCCATCATAGCAATTGGATCTGACGAACGTGCCTCTCTGTCGAGGAGGACGCCAATTGAGTATCTTTGTTTAATCAGTAGAGATTATCAACCCCAGGTTCCTGACACGAGGCTAGTACATGATTAAGAATGTTTTGGGGTTGAAGAATCCGGTGTGTGAATCATTATATCATCAGCAAACTAATCACATAATTATGGGCGACTAGGCATAGCATTAAGTAATGCATTAATAGAATATTGAACAGTGGGGACTGACAACCTCCCTGGGGGGTTCCAAATTCAAAGCTTTAGTTACACTTCAAAGTCCCGGGAACAACACAGCGATTTTCTTTGGGACGGGAGCCTTTAATCCAGGGGAGAAGCCTCCCAAACATCCTTCGGGCAAGTTCACAAATTATTCATGTGGGTTGGCACATCGAAACGGATTTTAAGGTAAAAGGAAAGGTATGTAGGACTTCAGTGTGCGGGGTGAGAAAGGTGGCTTGCAATGAGCCGCCCCTTCCATCCCTAACCTTTTAACCCGGGAGAAAAAAATTTTTGTTTCGTACTAGCGATTAAAATCTTTCTCTAAAAATTTTTACACTAGCACATAAAATAGGGGCGAAAGCATTTTTTTTATTGGGCTTGGGAATTTTGGAATGAGACTGTGGTCCAAGATTGGGGAGCTCCCCATTTACATACTCATGTTTTAATCAAGTAATGGATTACCTGGTACTCGACAAGCAATCTGAGTATTTTGAAAGTAAAACCATCCTCCCCAAAGGCACGTGGAGTTGCCCTTAGTTACGCTGCATCAATTTCATAATATTGAAAATGTTGCAATCATCTGCCTTAAGCATAAAGCAAACAAGCCTCCCTTGCTCATATTTATCATTTAATTTTCCTTGGGGTAGGGGAAAATCTGAAACTGACGGGAGTATACTTTTTGGTTATGAATGCACACATTTTTTACGTTTTTTTTTTCGTTATTACGCGACACATATATTTACACATTTCCACATGTGGGCACGTATAAAAAAAAATCCTTCAAATTCATACTTTAAACAGACAGGAATAATTGTCATTGATGAGCATATATAAGAAATTTATTACCATCACGATTATTTGTCATGAAAGGGTATGTATTAGTGAAATTTTAGAGTAAAATAAGTTGAAGAATATTGCTTAGGAAGTAGTGAAAAAAAATTATAATTTAAAAATAAATTTATACTTGAATGTGAAAGCGTGACGTCAGTAGTGACGTCACTCGCCGGAGTAACAAACTAACAACAGCAGCAGAGTACTGCACACTGTATTATTGTTGTATACTGAACCTGTATTTTAACTACTGAAGGCTGAAGCAATCTTAACTGAAGAATACTGAAGCTGTGTATTAACCAGTGAACACTGAAGTTGTGTTATCTATATTAAACACGTCTACAGTGACCAGTAACCAGCCTGATGTCAACCCCACTCAACACCCTGGTGGAGATGGGCTTCTCTGAGGACACTGTGTGAGTACACTAACACTGAGTACACTGCACTGAGTACACTGTGAGTACACTGAGTAACACTGTGTGAGTACACTGAGTAACACTGAGTAAACTGTGTGAGTACACTAACACTGAGTACAGTGTGAGTACACTGAGTAACACTAAGTAAACTGAGTACACTGAGTACACTGTGAGTATACTGAGTAACACTGAGTACACTGTGAGTATACTGAGTAACTGAGTATACTGAGTAACACTGAGTACACTGAGTATACTGAGTAACACTGAGTACACTGAGTAACAGAGTACACTGAGTAACACTGAGTACACTGTGTGAGTATACTGAGTAACACTGAGTATACTGAGTAACACTGAGTATACTGAGTACACTGTGTGAGTATACTGAGTAACAGTGTGAGTACACTGAGTTTACTGACACTACCTGGCTTCTCTGAGGACACTGAGTATACTGAGTACACTGTGAGTATACTGACACTACCTGGCTTCTCTGAGGACACTGAGTATACTGAGTACACTGTGTGAGTATACTGAGTAACACTGAGTATACTGAGTAACACTGCGAGTATACTGAGTAACACTGAGTATACTGACACTACTTGGCTTCTCTGAGGACACTGTGTGAGTATACTGAGTAACAGTGTGAGTACACTGAGTTTACTGACACTACCTGGCTTCTCTGAGGACACTGAGTATACTGAGTACACTGTGAGTATACTGACACTACTTGGCTTCTCTGAGGACACTGTGAGTATAGAGTACACTGAGTATACTGAGTATACTGACACTACCTGGCTTCTCTGAGGAAACTGAGTATACTGAGTACACTGTGTGAGTATACTGAGTACACTGAGTATACTGAGTAACAGTATACTGACACTACCTGGCTTCTCTGAGGACACTGTGTGAGTATATTGAGTACAGTGTGAGTATACTGAGTAACACTGAGTATACTGAGGACACTGAGTATACTGAGTAACACTGAGTATACTGAGTAACAGTATACTGACACTACCTGGCTTCTCTGAGGACACTGTGTGAGTATATTGAGTACAGTGTGAGTATACTGAGTAACACTGAGTATACTGAGGACACTGAGTATACTGAGTAACACTGAGTATACTGAGTAACACTGAGTATACTGACACTACCTGGCTTCTGAGGACACTGTGAGTATACTGAGTACAGTGCATATACTCACACTACCTGGCTTCTCTGAGGACACTGTGAGGCAGCTACGGTGACAAGCTCTGTCCCACAAGGCACAGTACTAGCTCCCATCTTGTTCCTCATCCTCATATCCGACATAGACAAGGATGTCAGCCACAGCACCGTGTCTTCCTTTGCAGATGACACCCGAATCTGCATGACAGTGTCTTCCATTGCAGACACTGCAAGGCTCCAGGCGGACATCAACCAAATCTTTCAGTGGGCTGCAGAAAACAATATGAAGTTCAACGATGAGAAATTTCAATTACTCAGATATGGTAAACATGAGGAAATTAAATCTTCATCAGATACAAAACAAATTCTGGCCACAAAATAGAGCGAAACACCAACGTCAAAGACCTAGGAGTGATTATGTCAGAGGATCTCACCTTCAAGGACCATAACATTGTATCAATCGCATCTGCTAGAAAAATGACAGGAATGGATAATGAGAACCTTCAAACTAGGGAGGCCAAGCCCATGATGACACTCTTCAGGTCACTTGTTCTATCTAGCTGGAATATTGCTGCACTCAAACAGCACCTTTCAAGGCAGGTGAAATGCCGACCTAGAAAATGTACAGAGAATTTTCCCACGGCGCGCATAACGGAGATAAAACACCTAAATTACTGGGAGCGCTTGGGTTTCTAAACCTTTTATTCCCTGGAACGCAGGGGGGAGAGTTTACATGAATTATATACACCTGGAAAATCCTAGAGGGACTAGTACCAAACTTGCACACGAAAATCACTCACTACGAAAGCAAAAGACTTGGCAGACGATGCACCATCCCCCCAATGAAAAGCAGGGTGTCACTAGCACGTTAAGAGACCATACAATAATGTCAGGGGCCCGAGACTGTTCAACTGCCTCCCACACACATAAGGGGGATTACCAACAGACCCCTGGCAGTCTTCAAGCTGGCAGGACAAGCACCTAAACAGTTCCTGATCAGCCGGGGCTGTGGCTCGTACGTTGGTTTGCGTGCAGCCAGCAGCAACAGCCTGGTTGATCAGGCGCTGATCCACCAGGAGGCCTGGTCACAGACCGGGCCGCGGGGGCGTTGACCCCCGAAACTCTCTCCAGGTAAACTCCAGGTAATACTGAGTACACTGCGTATACTTACACTACCTGGCTTCTCTGAGTACACTGTGTGAGTATACTGAGTACACTGTGTGAGTATACTGAGTACACTGCGAGAGTATACTGAGTACAACGTGAGTATACTGAGTAACACTGTGAGTATACTGAGTACACTGCGTGAGTATACCGAGTAACACTGTGTGAGTGTACTGAGTAACACTGAGTATACTGACACTACCTGGCTTCTCTGAGGACACTGTGAGTATACTGAGTACACTGTGAGTATACTGAGCACAATGTGTGAGTATGCTGAGTATACTGACACTACCTGGCTTCTCTGAGGACAGTGTGAGTATACTGAGTAACACTGCGTGAGTATACTGAGTAACACTGTGTGAGTATGAGTAACTGCGTGAGTATACTGACACTACCTGGCTTCTCTTAGGACAGTGTGAGTATACTGAGTAACACTGCATGAGTATACTGAGTAACACTGCGTGAGTATACTGAGTAACACTGCGTGAGTATACTGACACTACCTGGCTTCTCTTAGGACAGTGTGAGTATACTGAGTACACTGCATGAGTATACTGAGTAACACTGCGTGAGTATACTGAGTAACACTGCGTGAGTATACTGACACTACCTGGCTTCTCTGAGGACACTGTGTATACTGAGTAACACTGCGTGAGTATACTGAGTAACACTGTGTGAGTATGAGTAACTGCGTGAGTATACTGACACTACCTGGCTTCTCTTAGGACAGTGTGAGTATACTGAGTACACTGCATGAGTATACTGAGTAACACTGCGTGAGTATACTGACACTACCTGGCTTCTCTGAGGACACTGAGTATACTGAGTAACACTGCGTGAGTATAGAGTACTGCGTGAGTATACTGAGTGTGTGAGTATACTGAGTACACTGCGTGAGTATACTGAGTAACACTGCGTGAGTATACTGAGTATGTGTGAGTATACTGAGTACACTGCGTGAGTATACTGAGTAAAACTGAGTATACTGACACTACCTGGCTTCTCTGAGGATACTGTGAGTATACTGAGTACATTGCGTGAGTATACTGAGTACATTGCGTGAGTATACTGAGTAACACTATGTGAGTATACTAACACTGAGTATACTGAGTAACACTGAGTATACTGACACTAGCTGGCTTCTCTGAGGACACTGAGTATACTGAGTACACTGCATGAGTATACTGAGTAACACTGCGTGAGTATACTGAGTAACACTGCGTGAGTATACTGACACCTGTCTTCTCTGAGGACACTGAGTATACTGAGTACACTGTGTGAGTATACTGAGTAGCACTGTGTGAGTATACTGAGTACACTGCGTGAGTATACTGACACTACCTGGCTTCTCTGAGGACACTGAGTATACTGAGTACACTGCGTGAGTATACTGAGTAACACTACGTGAGTATACTGAGTAACACTGCGTGAGTATACTGACACTACCTGGCTTCTCTGAGGACACTGAGTATACTGAGTACACTGTGAGTATACTGAGTAACACTGTGTATACTGAGTACACTGTGAGTATACTGAGTAGCACTGTGAGTATACTGAGTACACTGCGTGAGTATACTGACACTACCTGTCTTCTCTGAGGACACTGCATGAGTATACTGAGTACACTGCATGAGTATACTGAGTAACACTGCATATACTGACATTACCTGGCTTCTGAGAACACTGCGTGAGTACACTGAGTATACTGACACTACCTGGCTTCTCTGAGTAACACTGCATGAGTATACTGAGTAACACTGCGTGAGTATACTGAGTAACACTGCGTGAGTATACTGAGTAACACTGCATGAGTATACTGAGTAACTGCGTGAGTATGCCGAGTAACTGCGTAGTATACTGAGTAACACTGCATTAGTATACGACACTACCTGGCTTCTCTGAGTAACACTGCATGAGTAATACTGAGTAACACTGCGTGAGTATACTTGAGTAACACCCCTAAGTATACTGAGTAACACTGCGTGAGTAATGCCGAGTAACTGCGTGAGTATACTGAGTAAAAACTGCGTGAGTATACTGAGTAACCTGCCTGAGCATACTGAGTAACACTGCATGAGTATACTGACACTACCTGGCTTCTCTGAAACACTGTATTATGAGTACGCTGCATGAGTATACTGGTAAAAACCCGCATGAGTATACTGAGTAACACAGCTTGAGTATACTGAGTAACACTGTGTGAGTAAACTGATAACATGCATGAGTATACTGAGTAACACTGCGTGAGTATACTGAGTAACACTGCATGAGTATACTGAGTAACACTGCATGATATACGAGTAACACTGCATGAGTATACTGAGTAACTGCATGAGTATAAATGACACTACCTGGCTTCTCTGAGAACACTGTATTATGAGTACGCTGCATGAGTAACTGATAAACGCATGAGTATACTGAGAACACAGCTGAGTTATGAGAAACCCTGTGTATATACTGAGAAACACGCATGAGACACTGACCTACCGGGCCCCTTTTGAAACTGATGAGTATACAGTACAGTGAGAACTGACACTCCCTGGCTTCCTGAAAAACACTGCATGATATACTGAGTAACTGCATGAGTTATGAGTAACACTGTGAGTATACTGCACTACCTGGCTTCCTGAGAACACTGCAGGGTATACTGTACAACACTCTTTGGGTATACTGAACTACCTGGCTTCTCTGAGCACTGTGAGTATACTGACAACCCGCATTTTTTTAACTGACAACACGCGAGTAACTTAGCAACACTGCATATAAATGACATACCTCCTCTCTGGAACAGTGCATGAGTTACTCAGCAACACTGCATGAGTATACGACACTACTGGCTTCCTGAGAACACTTGTGATATTCTGGAAACTGCATGATATACTTAGAACATGCATGAGTAACTACGTCCTTTCTTCTCTGAAAACAGTGCAGGATACTCAGCAACATGCATGGTTCTGACATAACGGGCTTCTCTGAGAACACTGTGTGATATTCTGAGCAACACGCATGAGTATACTTGAAACACTGCATGAGTATACGCACTCCCTGGCTTCTCGGGAAACTGCATGAGTAACGATAGCATCTCTCAAGCGATCAATGTGAAAAGGCTAGATTGCATGAGGTTTTTAATTAGAAAATACCTGCAACTAGTGGTGTGTGAGTGCATTTAAAGGGCCAGCAAAGGTTGGTTTGAAGATTTAAAAATCGTAGTGTCATACATATGTGATAAGGCATGTGAGGCTGCCATTTGGGATCAAAAAAAGGGGCTGAAAAAAATGTGCAAATTCAGGAATAGCATGAAGGACTGAAACTTGAACAAGTGTTAATTGGATGAAACAGCCTTTTTTTGGAAGAAAATACCACCAGGACCTACATTATCGGGGGAAAAAGGGGCACCCCAGGACATAAGCCTTTTAAAGACAGGCTTACTTTTCTCAGTGTGCCAATGCTATGGTGACTGCAAATGAAACCCTTTATTGGGTATCACTCTGAAACCCCCAGTTTGTTCAGGAAAAAGCAATTCCTAAAGGGCTAATTTGTGTGGCTGTGGAGGTAAAACAGTAAGACATGGTCACTGGGGTTTTTTCTATGCGGGTTACCCCATCATTGCCCCACTGTGAAAAATTACCTAATTAAAAAAATTAGATTAAAGTGCCTCCTGGTATTAGACAGTGCCCTGGTCTTCTTTATCGTGGCAAAGAACTTTTGGGACATGACTTCAAAAATGAAGTTTTTCCCTCCTAATACCCTCTTTCCTGCAGCCCATGGACCGCGGTTTTGAAATTTCCCAAGAAACTGTACAAAAAAGTTGTTTGAAAGGGTTTTGTAGTACCTCAAAAACCCAAACTGCAAAGAGAGTTTTGGGGAGCACTTTAGCACCCTCAATTGTGAAAAATTTTTTGGGGTAAGGCTTGGGGGGAAAGTGACAAAAGGGCCCTTGAACTCTGCTTTGGAAGAAACTTGGCCAGAATGTGTAGACCCAAAGGATTTTGAAGGGTTTGAGGCTAAACCCCGGGGAAACCTATGCCACTTGAGGAAAACCATTGTGATTTGGGGAAATCCTTGGGGTTGGGGTTTTGTGGGAGGATGTGGGAAAAGTTGGGGGAGGGGGACAATGAAAAACTAACCATGATGGCTGCTAGATTTTTCAACAGCAAGAGGCCCAAATGAGGGGAAATGCTTTGGAGGAGGGGGAAAAGAAATTGAAAAAGTTGCCCACTTCAAAAATTTTAAAGGGAAAAGTGTGCAATTGGCTTAAAGTGCAAAGTTTTTTTTTGAAAAACACCCCACACACTATTGCAAGCCGTGCTGGTGACTGTTACACTGACAATTTGTGAAAAAATTTAGGAATGCATAAAGGAACGGAGGTACAGGCCTCTATGGACAGATATTTTTGCGACAGAGGTCCAGTGCTCTGAAGCTGGCCCAGTGGCATTAAAAGAAAGGGGAAATAACCCCGGAAAAAGGACTTTCCACCTAAGTCCTAATGGAAGGGGTTCCCCCTTTTAAACATTAACACCATCCACTCTCCCTCCTCCCCCCTCAATTATCACCAACTTCAAAAAGGTTTAGTAACTGTGCATGCTTCTTCAGTTTTGTGTATTTAAAATTTTAAAATTTCATTTTGGGAAAATTTTTTTTTTTTACTTTGGGGGGGGCCCAACAGATTAATTTTATTTTCTTTATTTAATTTGGGGGGAAAATTTAATTTGCCTAACGAAAATTTTGCCCAACGTTAGCTCTCGGGAAAGGATTTAAAAGGTTAGGTAGGGTCCACTGATAGACCCCACTCAGCGTCTGTGACTTTTCGCCTTTGTCTATAGGGAACATCTTCTCTTTCAGTTTACTCTTCTCTTTTTTTTTTCTTTAATGGAATATGTCTTGAGCAATTGAAAAACCACAGAATTAATTTTTTCAAGCCAGATGTTCAGGTCCATGTTGTTTAGGATATTTTCCCAGCTTGTTTCATTTAGGAAGGTTTACAGATCCCATTGTAGTTTTTGTTATCGAAATTGAATTTGCAAAAGACCTTCAGACTGCTTACTTTGCTGGTCTGAGCCCGTTTCCTGGGCCCGGATTTACCTGGAGAGAGTTCGGGGGCAACGCCCCCGGCCGGTCTGTGACCAGGGCCCCCTGGTGGATCGCGCCTGATCAACCAGCGTTCTGCTGGCTGCAGCAAACCAACATACAACCCCCAGGGTGACAGGAAGACTTTAGTGCTTGTCCATGCCCGCTTTAAGACTGCCAGGGGCTGTTGGGAATCCCCCCTTTTGTTGCTGGGGGGCATTGAAAATCTCGGGCCCCGACACTTATTTTATGGGCCTTAACGTGCAATGACACCCCTGCTTTTCATTTGGGGGGGTGGGGCATCGTCTGCCAAGTCTTTTGCTTTTGTGTGAGTGATTTTTCGTTGCAATTCGGTATAGCCCTCTAGGGTTTTCCAGGTGTATTAATCAGTAATTTTCCCCCCTGCGTTCCAGGGGAAAACAGGTTTTTGGAACCTCAAGCGCCCCAAATTGAGGTTTTTTTTCTCCGTTTGTGTGCATGAAAATTCTTTTGTACATTTTCTAGTCGGGAATTTCACCTGCCTTGAAAAGGGGGTGTTTTGTGTGCCAATTTCCAGCCCCGATAGAACAAGTGACCTGAAGAGTGTCATAAAGGGCTTTGGGCCCCCCTAGTTTTTTTAAGGTTCTCAAT
>NW_026464553.1:0-14498 GCF_026875155.1 Cherax quadricarinatus
ATTGAGAATTTTTTTAAAAAGTAGAAGGAGCAAGGAGGGAAGAGTATATGGAGAAAAAGAGAGAAGTTAAGAGAGGGGTGAAGCAATGAAAAAGAGAACAAATGAGAGAGTGGGTGAGATGTTATCAACAAATTTGTTGAAAATAAGAAAAAGTTTTGGAGTGAGATTAACAAGTTAAGAAAGCCTAGAGAACAAATGGATTTGTCAGTTAAAAATAGGAGAGGAGAGTTATTAAATGGAGAGTTAGAGGTATTGGGAAGATGGAGGGAATATTTTGAGGAATTGTTAATGTTGATGAAGATAGGGAAGCTGTGATTTCGTGTAAGGGCAAGGAGGAATAACATCTTGTAGGAGTGAGGAAGAGCCAGTTGTGAGTGTGGGGGAAGTTCGTGAGGCAGTAGGTAAAATGAAAGGGGGTAAGGCAGCCGGGATTGATGGGATAAAGATAGAAATGTTAAAAGCAGGTGGGGATATAGTTTTGGAGTGGTTGGTGCAATTATTTAATAAATGTATGGAAGAGGGTAAGGTACCTAGGGATTGGCAGAGAGTATGCATAGTTCCTTTGTATAAAGGCAAAGGGGATAAAGAGAGTGCAAAAATTATAGGGGATAAGTCTGTTGAGTGTACCTGGTAAAGTGTATGGTAGAGTTATAATTGAAAGAATTAAGAGTAAGACGGAGAATAGGATAGCAGATGAACAAGGAGGTTTTAGGAAAGGGTAGGGGGTGTGTGGACCAGGTGTTTACAGTGAAACATATAAGTGAATAGTATTTAGATAAGGCTAAAGAGGTCTTTGTGGCATTTATGGATTTGAAAAGGCGTATGACAGGGTGGATAGGGGGGCAATGTGGCAGATGTTGCAAGTGTATGGTGTAGGAGGTAGGTTACTGAAAGCAGTGAAGAGTTTTTACGAGGATAGTGAGGCTCAAGTTAGAGTATGTAGGAAAGAGGGAAATTTTTTCCCAGTAAAAGTAGGCCTTAGACAAGGATGTGTGATGTCACCGTGGTTGTTTAATATATTTATAGATGGGGTTGTAAGAGAAGTAAATGCGAGGGTCTTGGCAAGAGGCGTGGAGTTAAAAGATAAAGAATCACACACAAAGTGGGAGTTGTCACAGCTGCTCTTTGCTGATGACACTGTGCTCTTGGGGAGATTCTGAAGATAAGTTGCAGAGATTGGTGATGAATTTTTGGGGTAGGTGTGCAAAAGAAGAAAATTAAAGTTAATACAGGAAAGAGTAAGGTTATGAAGATAACAAAAAGATTAGTGATAACGATTGAATATCAATTGGAGGAGAGATAATGGAGGTGGTGAACGTATTCCAGATATTTGGAGTGGACGTGTCAGCGGATGGGTCATGAAAGATAGAGTGAATCATAGAATCGATGAGGAAAAAGAGTGAGTGGTGCATCTTAGAGTCTGTGAGACAAAGAACTTTGTCCTTGGAGGCAAAGAGGGGAAATTTATGAGAGTTATAGTGTTTTACTCAACCGCGTCTTATATGGTGTGAAGCGTGGGTGATGAATGTTTGCAGCCGAGAGAAGGCTGGAGCAGTGGAGATGTCATGTCCCTGAGGGCAAATGTGTGGTGTGAATATAATGCAGAGAATTCGTAGTTGGAAGTTAGGAGGAGTGCGGGATTATACAAAACTGTTGTCCAGAGGGCTGAGGAAGGTTGTTGAGGTGGTTCGGACATGTAGAGAAAGGAGCGAAACAGAATGACTTCAAGAGTGTATCAGTCTGTAGTGGAAGAAGGCGGGTAGGGTTCGGCTCTAAGGAAGGGGTTGAGGGAGGGGGTAAAGGAGGTTTTTGTGTTGCGAGGGCATGGACTTCCAGCAGGCAGCGTGAGCGGTTTGATAGAGTGAATGGAGACAAATGGTTTTTAATACTTGATGTGCTGTTGGAGTGTGAGCAAAGTAACATTTATGAAGGGGTTCAGGGAAACCGGCAGGCCGACTTGAGTCTCTGGAGATGGAAGTACAAGTTGTCCTGCACTCTGAAGGAGGGGTGTTAATGTTGCAGTTTAAAAACTGTAGTGTAAAGCACCCTTCTGGCAAGACAGTGATGGAGTGAATGATGGTGAAAGTTTTTCTTTTTCGGGCCACCCTGCCTTGGTGGGAATCGGCCAGTGTGATAATAAAAAAAAAATAATATATTTTGTTATCCAAGAAAGAGAGTAAATCTTCATTTTTTGTGTGATTATGAATTTAACATGGAAAGCAAGTTTAATAAAGAATGGTGCTGGGAATGTGAATAATGAACAGGGAAAATTTTGTTTTAGTGCCAAGAATATCTACATTGAATATTTTGGACTGTGTTTATGAATTGTCATTTTTCATTTTTGTGTAAACTTGGCCAGATTACCGATTTCTGTGGACTTTATAGTGTAGTTGTAATAGTTGAATGGCAGTTCTTGTCTCAAAACACTGACTATTTTGGTCCATTCCCAGGTTCCCTACACATATACTGCTAAGTATGATAATCATGTAACTATTTGTGTATACCTTGTAAACTTGCTAGTCATATTGAATTTGGGGTTAATGAAGAGTGAATTGCCTTAAACTAGAAACTCAAGTTGGGTGAATTGCTGATGGCAAATTGTACCAGGTTCACAAACTTTGCATCTGCAAGAAGTTTTTCATCATATTTATCATGCTTTCAAGTCATTACCTTTCAGTAAAAATGATCTTTCCCATTTGGGAGTTTTTTTTTTTTCCTTAAAAAAAAGAAGTGACACTGAGAGCATTATTAATTATGGGGTGTGGACAGTGAAAAGTCTAAAATATTAAACACAGTTACAATGCAGTAGAGTACATAACGAAATTTTATTATCTTTCCGGTGATAAATGAAGTAACAGATGTACAGCAAAGTAAAGTATTGGTGTGTGGTTTAGTGGTGAAGTAGAATAATTTATTGTGACTCAGAGGAACTTTACAGTAACAATGTAGATGGTGTGGCAGACACCGGTAGATGGTTCATCAGTTGTAGATGGTGTGGCAGACACAGGTAGATGGTTCATCAGGTATAGGATGGTGTGGCAGACACTGGGTAGATGGTCATCAGTTTAGATGAATGTGGCAGACACAGGTAGATGGTGTGGCAGACACAGGTAGATGGTTCATCAGTTGTAGATAGTGTGGCAGACACAGGTAGATGGTGTGGCAGACACAGGTAGATGGTTCATCAGTTGTAGATAGTGTGGCAGACACAGGTAGATGGTTCATCAGTTGTAGATGGTGTGGCAGACACGGGTAGATGGTTCATCAGTTGTAGATGGTGTGGCAGACACAGGTAGATGGTTCATCAGTTGTAGATAGTGTGGCAGACACAGTAGATGGATCCAGTTTTGTAGATAGTGTGGCAGACACAGGTAGATGGTTCATCAGTTGTAGATGGTGTGGCAGACACAGGTAGATGGTTCATCAGGTGTAGATGGTGTGGCAGACCAAGGTAGAGGGTTTTAAATCAGGTATAGATGGTGTGGCAGACACAGGAAGATGGTTCATCAGATACAGATTTTACTTGATATGAACACACATTGAAGCTCTTTTTTACACACCATATTTAATCCCCACCTTTAAAAAATTGTACAGTAAGGCCCCCACTTATATGGTGGGTTTTAGGTTCCAGGTATCGTTGGAAAGCAGACATTCCAAAAAAGCAGACATTGCCGGAAAGCAGAACTCCATTTTTTCCATTTATAAATGCATATAAATGCCAGACAACAAGTTTACACTAAATTAGATTAAGTTAGTAATAGAACTAGGTATTTAAAAACACACAAAAGTAAAATACATACACAGTACATTCATTACTTATTTTAAAAGTATTTGTAATCTTAATGTAAGGTGAGAGGTGAGTAGTACTTATTTGTAGGAAGTCAGGTGTAGGTAGCCCTGGCTCCCCATCTCATACTTAATATACAACATATAAAACAGCCCAGAGAGTTAAAATACACATACAGTACACTAAATTATTTACCTTAAAATATGTGTAGTCTTAATGTAGGAAGAGAGGTGAGTAGTATTTATTTGAAAGAAAGTCAGAGCAGCTACCTACACTGTGACCCAGAGCCATATTTTTACATTGTCATCCCTTGTTCACTAAATTTTAAAATCGTTTCTAACTACCTTTAGATGCCACAAAAAACGAAGGGAGAAGTGTTGAAAAAATTCATGCCAAAAAATTGTAAACAAAAGTGGAGTGGGGGATTTGGATGGACGAAACACAGATTCATACACGTTTTCTCTGCTGCCTGACCAGAGATAACGTAATTTTGTCCGTCCGGCCCGGCTACCACAAGGTCCACAAGTATTAATATCATAGTACATATAAAAAAATGCAATAAAGCCAGACAACAAGTTTACACTAACTTATATTAAAATTAACAATAAAAATGGGGATTAAAAACACAATAAAAGGTAAGATACACACAGAGTAACTTATTACTTACTTAAATATTAATATTAATGTGAGAGGTGGTGGGCAGGGTATTTATTGATAAAATCACGAATAGCACACCATCATCCTCTAACTTGGCACTTAAAGCAAGAGGCTTACGACTCCTCTTTTTGTCATAGCTGAGCTTAGATGTCATCGTCAATGAGAGCCAATTAGTCAGCGAAAGAGTAAATGAGAGAAAGAGATAGAGTTCCAACAATGTAAGAACACAAACTGAACAGGTAGTGGGCAATCACATGGTCAGGCAAAATAAATGCGTATTAATATGCGTCTACTTTTAGTTCATTCACGTACTTTTGTAAGACTTTGTAAAACTTTTACCTCAAAATTACTATTATCATAATTAAAAAGCACTAAACCCACAAGGGTTGTGAATTGCTATATTTAAAGTGAAGGCATACAAAACTAATATTTTTCTACAGTTATCCCCCAGTGTTTGACTAGAGAAAACGTAATTCTTCCGACACTACCTACACAGCCACTTTGTAAACAAATCTTATATGTCAATTTTTATTCTGTTAGTGTATCATGTTTATATGCTGTGAAACATGTTTCTTATATAATTTTGAGGAAAATATCATAGATGGATTAATGAAAAGGTTAATATTAATGTAAAATAAGACATTTGATGTGCCCAAGAGTGATTATTATGTAGTATTTGGCATCACGATAATAGAAGAGATCTTAGTGATTTAATGTGTCAATACTGCCACACCAGGCACAGTGTGTGTGTAATTTCTATTTAGGTTTACACACTACCATAGACTTATGACCTGTCGACATACGAACCATATGACTTTATGACCGAGTTTTTATGCCAAATTTTCGAGGAAATAAAAACCTTTCATGTATAAAATGCAGTTTACTAACGCATAAAAAGTATAAAGTAAAAATTGAATACCCAAAATACAAACAAATTAAAAGTCATTACAAAAATGTGATGTTCATATTCAGTGAAGGTTTAACTTTCATCCGTTTCGATTACTGACTGGTTTGTCTGGAACCAGTCTCGGTTGTAAGGTCGGATTGATACCTGTACAGGTACACATAAGTATAATTATCAGGAGTACATATAAATACGCAAATAACTTTAACCCTTTTCAAGTCGACGAGGGCCCCTCTCCTAAACTAATTCGCAGGGTTGATAAAAAATTTTTTTGGAAAAAAAAATGTTTTTTCTTATGAAATGACAGAGAATATTTTCCCGATCATAATGAACCAAAAGTATGAAATTTAATGGAAAAGTTACGGGATTAAGCTCTCACAAAGGTTAGCGGTTTCAACGATGTGACCATCGGCAATTTCACCACTTTGAGCTCTGCTTTCAGCCAATTCACTGTACTAGTTGACAAAAAGTTCATTTCTAAAATTTTTCACTAGAACTCCATCTTTTCTATCGAGTGGTACAAGAAACCCTTACCATTACTGATTTCAAGTAGCAATTAAAGTGGTCAGTAATTGGCCAATTTTGCCAAAATATCGCACAAATTTCAGAAGATGCAATTTCCAAATAGGGTCCAGAATAAGCCAAGCAGGCATTCCTGACACTAAAATAACATTTTCTCTGTTCATTAGTGATGTCCTCAGGCTCCTCTTACATCTCTTTGCTTTCGATTTTGAATTTTTTATTCTCACAAAATTAGAAGATTTACTCTTATGCGGACTACTGCATTTAGTGTAGAAAGTGGTGTCAAAATGGTATAAATAATATCAGTGCACTTGTGAAAGAATATTAGACTTACAGTTGCCATGTATTGGACGCTTGGCATGATTTGTTTTACTTTTGAATTTGGTAAAAATCGACGTTTCTGCTACTCTTTGGCTCAATTTCAAGGTACCTTTTCATTAAGACACCAATCAAACCATCTCATTCTGTAATATGTCTTCCCCATCTATAATGAGACCAGGAAAAACTAGAAACCACCATAAATACCATACGATAATACACTGCAAAGTCACGTATCTTAAGCCAAAAAAACATGGTCGAAGTTTGTTTTTTTCTTCTTGTGCACTGTGTGCTGCAGGATTTTTTTATACTGATGCTTACTTACCACATAGACCCATTCTTTCCCTAAATGTAGCCTACCAGCTTTCTCTCACTAGATTTGAAGGCGCTAGAATTTAGGCGTTTCTAGTACGTCCAATAACCTGGTGTTGTAAGCCATAGTAGTACGTCAGAAACCCTGAAATTTTGGAAAGTTTCCCAGACATAATAGATGTAGTCATGGAGATGGTAAAAAACCAGGTGAGGCATGCTGTATTTGAAAGGACTGCTTCCATATTAGCAAAATTTGTTCATCAGAATTTGACATCGCTGTATTGCGGTATGCGTTAAGATGAAACGACTGTAAGCGGGGCCCTACTGTATATAGTATTTGAATATACAATTCTGTTTATACTTGTATTCAGTGTTACAGTGAGGTATGCTTAATACAACCAAAATAACATGAAAATGTAATATTAAAATTGTGAAAAAATGCCATAAATGTGCATCCTAAACTCAAGAAATAATGAATACCATTAATACTTTTAATTAAACAAATTAGTACAAAAATAATAAGAAAATACTGTATTGTACCCTAGTTTCATGTTGTGGCTTGCAGGACAGGATGGCAGAGGAGAGAATTAATGTTTATGTCAAAATTTGTTGTATTATTGGTTGTACAACATTACCTCACTGTATGTGGTGTAATCTTTATTTATATTCAGCAGCTGCAGAATCAGTAAAACAATTGAGAAGAATATTTAGAAGCTGAAAAATTTCAGTTGTAGCAGCAGAAAATTTGTGTATTCCTAATTCCATGATGCCATGGAACATAAACCTGCAACGTTAACCCTTGAACTGTCCAAACATAGATCTACGCTCACTCGAGTTGCACTCTGGAGTCGTTAGATCTACCTAGCAGTAAAATCGAACATACTCCACGTTTCGGGAGTGCCATTTGAGTGAGTGTAGATCTACATTTTGACAGTACAGTTTAAGGAGGGTTACCTTCATTTATAAAATAATTGTTGTATTAAGCACAATTAAAGATGTTTATCCAAACACAGGGAGCATTACATCCAGTGCCATTGATTAAACCACAAGCAAACGTGCTGCTTGGTCCACTGCTGGGCCACTGACCACAGGCAACTTCTTGGCCAGTTCCCACTGCTGGAATTACTGACACAGGCAACTTCTGGCCAGTTCCACTGCTGGACCACTGACCACATCGCACTCAGTTCCACCGACAGCAAAGTTTTCACTCACGGACCAACTTGAGGGATGGTAAGCTAATTTTTAATAGTTGGATATTTTCACTCATTTATATTGAAAAGGTAGGAGCTCCAGCTCTTGATAATGCCTTTGCTCATCATTTAGTTGTAAGGTAATCATTAGATATAAATATTATCTTATAATAATGATATTTTGATGTGAATGATCAGTGGACCCCCACCAACGAAGGCAACTCGTCTAACAAAAAAATCACCAGCAAGCATTTTAGCGTAAAAAAATTTGGCCCCCCCAAAAAACTCGACTAAACAGGTTTGTCCTCAAATGTTGTCTGCTGTCTGTCCAGCTGAGCATGCCTCAGCTGTCTTTTGCCATTCACCTAGTGTGCCATTGTTTACAAGCCAGGGTGGACGGTTTCACGCATACATGCGATATATTTTGTATATTCCATTGTTTTTAGTGCTTGTAAACTGCCTAAATAAACTGCCACGGGCTCAAAGGATAGCTTCTAGAGTGCCAACCTGTGGTTTAAAAGGGTGAGAAAAAATGCTATTGAAATACTATTGTACCATTGTCATCTCTGTTGCTGCACCACCATCAGCTGCTGTCCTGCACCACTCATCAGCTGTTGCTGCACCACTGTCAGTGCTGCTGCACATGTCAGCTGCTGTGTACCATCAGCTGCTGCTGTTCCACGTGTCAGCTGCTGCTACACCACCATCAGATGTACTACTCGAAGATGTGGAGAGAGTGTTGTGTGTGGTTATGAGAAACAAATCACTGAGAAACAACTCCAGAGGGTTAGCCACCCAGGATAACCCATGAAAGTCCGTGCATCATCGCGGATGTCTAACTTATTTACATTGGGTCCTTAATCTTGTCCACCAGGATGAGACCCCACACACCAGTCGTGACTAACACCAAGTGAACAGGAAAAAAATTGCCTCAAACTAGTGTCATATTGTTGAATTTAAGGCCAGCAAAGGTTGGTTTGAGAGATTTTAGAAATCTTACTGGCCATACAAAGTGTGATAAGGCTATGGCAAAGCTGAAAAATTCCATACCCAAAAAGTATTCAGTTGTGATGAAAAAGCTGTTCTGGAAGAAAAGAAACTGCCAACAGGACCTATATTACTCAGGAGGAAAAGGCACTCCTAGACACATGGCTATGAAAGACAACTAACTCTCATGTTTTATTGTAATGCTAGTGGGGGGGATGCAAAGTGAAGCCTTTACTCATGTATCCTTCCAAAAAAAATCCCAGAGTGTTCAAGAAAACAGTGTCTCATATCATCAATACTCTTTATAAAAGGTAAGTGTCATTTTAGCATTTATTTATTGCAGTTTTTGTTCATGTCTCTTGTTTTCTTTGTAGGGAATGTATATTTCATGAAAAAAAATTTTTTTTGTTTTATTACTTTTGGCTGATCTGTAAAGGATTAATTGGATTTCATTATTTCTTAGGAGAAAAATTAATTCGACTAACGTTAAATTGCAAAGATAGCTCTCTGGAACAGATTAATATTGCTCGGTCGAGGGTCCACTGTATATGTTTGTACAAGGAGAATAATTAGTGGGTGTACATGCCAAAAGCCTTTTGTATGCAGAGCATTTCAGGCAAACTTAAAATTACTTAAGATTAATAAGACATAACAGTTATATGGTAATTAGATGAGTTACAATGGAATACAAGGAGAAACTGAGTATCCTGTTGGGTAGTGCATGTGGCTTTAATAACACTAGTAGAGAAGACATACAATTTTAATTACATGAACCCTGGTTAACAGCTGTCCTGTTATCAGCCAACTTGGTGATCGGGCCGGTTTTTTGGCTACCACGTGATCGGCCATTATTTTGGTGATCGACCATTGGGGACCCATCCATCCGCCAGCTGGGGGCCACTTGTGCTCAGTTTGGCTGTGTCTCTCGATGCATGAGGATAGATTTCTGTTCATGCATCTAACATTTCACTTGTTTTCCATTGTTTTTGTGGGTTTTTGCAGTGCAACGCAAAATAAGTAACCATGGCTCCAAAGAAGTTCCACTGTGGTAAAAAAAAGTGCAGAAACACCATCGAATTTAAAGCATTAGTGATTGAAAAATATGAGAGTGGTATGGGGTTTGCGGAACTTGCCAAAGGATGTATTGGAAAAACAAATAAACAATTTACATCTATCCTGGCAAGAAAGAACAAATCTAGGACACTAATGTTGCAAAGGAGTAACTTTTCTAATGAAACCAAACGGTCACCAATAAGGAACAGATGGAAAAAGTTGTTTTAATTGTGAATTAAGGAAAAACATTTAGTGGGAGACGGTTATGGCATCTATTATTTGTGAGAAGGCAAAGGCAGTTACATGAGAACTTTCTACAGGAAACTTCCTGGAACAAGTGCTGCTGGTAGTGAATTTTTTAGGGCCATCAAAGGCTGGTTTGAGAGATTTAAGAAGTGTAGTGGCATACACAGTGTTTGTAAGAGCAAAAGAGAGGCTACAAGTTTGACAATGTGCAGCCGAAAGAATGTCAGGAATTCAAGGAATTTGTTAGAAAGGTTGACAGGATTAAACCCCAACAAGTGTTTCAGTTGTGACAAACAGGCCTGTTTTGGAAGGAAATGCCAAACATGACTACATCCACACATGAGGAAGAGGCACTGCCAGGACACAAGCCTGTGGAGAGACAGGCTTACTCTTATGTTGTGTGGTGATGCTAGTGGGGATTTCAACGTGCACCCCCCCCCATTTACTGGTGTATCATCAGAAATTCCAGAGTGTTCATGAAAGCATGTTATCAAGAATAGATTGTGTGTGATGTGGAAAGCTAAACATAAGGCCATGGGTCAACAAGGCAAATTTTCGAAGAGTGGATTAATGATGTTGTTTGGCCAAGTTGTGAAAAAATATCTCCTGGGAAAAGAATTGCCACTCAAGTGCCTCTGATATGAACAATGATCCTGCAATCTCCAGACTTTGTAGACCAAGTGTTTTAGGGGACTTCAGGTTTTATAAAAGTGAAGTTCTTGCCTCCTAACATACTCCTCTCCCTCCAGCCATGGACCAGAGGTCTTTCTAACTTCAAAAATTCTATACAAAAGCAATTTGTTTCAAAAGTGTTTTGAAGTTGATTCTCAGACACTCAGTTGACCCTAAGAGGGTTTGGAGGAATCACTTCAGTATCCTTCAATTGCATAAGCTTTATTAGGTAAGGCTTGGAGGGAGTAACCTCCAAGACTTGGAACTCTGCTTGGAGAAAATTGTGGCCAGGTTGGTCTAGAGAGGGGTTTTGAAGGGTTTGAGGGGTGATCCTGACCCTGCCGACCCTGTGGACTCGATTGTAGCACTTGGGAAGTTCCTGGGTTGGAAGTGAGTGGCAAGGATGTGGTGGAGTTGGGTGGAGACCACAGGGATGAGCTTAACCCTCGAGAGTTGTAGAACAAATGACTTCAACTCAAACAGTAACAGGACTGCAGGCTGAGGAACTTGCTTCAGAGGAGGATGGAAGAGGGAGTGGAAGGAGGTGTCCTTCTTCGAGATATAAGAGTGTGTGCAGTGTGGACTAGGGTGCAGCTTTTGTAGAGAAATACCACCCTGTCAGCTGAACATGTCATATCTGAAATGTTCTAGCTGACCAAAACCCTGTACCACTTCAGCGATATCTTAAAAGAGATTTGCAGGAAACAGACCTCTATGGGCAGATTTGTTGTGAACAATGGCCCAGTGATTCTCAAGCTGTCCTAGGTTGGCATTAACCCTTTGACTGTCGCAACCCCCATCTGAGGTGTCCCTCCTTTGCTTTGTGTCGCAAAAATTTAAAAAAAAAAAAAAAATTATTTTTCTTATGAAATGATTAGCGAATCTTTTCCCGACTTTTGTAAAATGACACAAAAAAACGAAATTTTGATGGAAAACTGACGGAATTATGCTCTCGCGGAAGTTATAGCGACCTCGTCGCTGTTTACAAAAATCGGCGATTTCGCCACTTTGAGCCCTATTTACGGCTAATTCCAATGTTCCAGTCGTCCAAATCATAGCTATTTCGCTTTGAACTCCATTTTTCTATCCGATTGAGTACAAGAAACTGCCATTTACTGATTTCAACTACCTAATAATGTGGTCAGAAATTTGCAATTTGGCCAATTTCACGAAAACTAAAAAATATGACAATTTCAAAATAAGGTCTAGAATGAACAATGCAGACATTCCAGGCTCTAAAATAACGTTTTCTTTGTTCATCAGTCACGTCTCCAGGCCCTCTGATATTACTCTTGCTTTCTATTTTGAATTTTTATTCAAACAAAAAATATTAGACATTACTATTATGCAGACTACTGCAATGCTGTAATAACTGTATAAATAACATCAACCATTCATGACTGCATATTAGAATGGCTAGTTGGACATTTATTGGACAATGGCATCATTTGTTTACTTTTGAACATTGGCAAAAATCAAACATTTCCCCTACTTTGAGCTCCATTTCTAGGTTCTTTTTATAGTAAAATCAATCAAAAACACCTCTATTTCTGTAAATATGTTTCCCATTCTATCAATGAGACCAAGAAAACGAGAATACAACCATAAATACTATACGAAAATAGACCACAAAGTCGGCATTTTAATTAAAAAAAACGGTCGGAGTTTTTTTTTTCTCATTATGCACTGCGTGCTCCAGGATTTTTTTTATATGGTGCACACTGACCACACAGACCCATTCTCTCACATGTGGGCCTACCAGCTTTCTCCTGCTTGATTTGAAGCCGCTAGAATTTATGAGTATATATACGTCAAACACGGCACCTCGTAAAACGTATATATACGGCCGCGACAGTCAAAGGGTTAAAAGACAAAGAAGGGATGTAACCCCAGAGATGGCTTTGCTACATGAAGTCTTTATGGAGGGGAATTCCTATTACAATCACGAACTCCTCCCTCTTTCCTCCTCCTTATCTTCCAGAAGCCAGCATTAGTCTTCAATAAAGGTATGTATTATTCATTTTTTTTATTATCACATTGGCCGATTCCCACCAAGGCAGGGTGGCCCGAAAAAGAAAAACTTTCACCATCATTCACTCCATCACTGTCTTGCCAGAAGGGTGCTTTACACTACAGTTTTTAAACTGCAACATTAACACCCCTCCTTCAGAGTGCAGGCACTGTACTTCCCATCTCCAGGACTCAAGTCCGGCCTGCCGGTTTCCCTGAACCCCTTCATAAATGTTACTTTGCTCACACTCCAACAGCACGTCAAGTATTAAAAACCATTTGTCTCCATTCACTCCTATCTAAACGCTCACGCATGCCTGCTGGAAGTCCAAGCCCCTCGCACACAAAACCTCCTTTACCCCCTCCCTCCAACCTTTCCTAGGCCGACCCCTACCCCGCCTTCCTTCCACTACAGACTGATACATCTTGAAGTTATTCTGTTTCGCTCTATTCTCTCCACATGTCCGAACCACCTCAACAACCCTTCCTCAGCCTCTGGACAACAGTTTTGGTAATCCCGCACCTCCTCCTAACTTCAAAACTACGAATTCTCTGCATTATATTCACACCACACATTGCTCTCAGACATGACATCTCCACTGCCTCCAGCCTTCTCCTCGCTGCAACATTCATCACCCATGCTTCACACCCATATAAGAGCGTTGGTAAAACTATACTCTCATACATTCCCCTCTTTGCCTCCAAGGACAAAGTTCTTTGTCTCCAGAGACTCCTAAGTGCACCACTCACCCTTTTCCCCTCATCAATTCTATGATTCACCTCATCTTTCATAGACCCATAGAAAAGCCAGATACAGCGATTGATAAACAAGGAGGTGACCGTTCGTCATTGTAGGAGCTGCCAGTAATCACCGGCTCTTCAACACGCAAGTTATACTTTTGTATCAGTCAAATCACATATTACTCGGGTAGATAATTTCCAGTAGATCCTTCATGTGTTAGCTCAAATCACCGACCAGTATGTTTTAAATAAGTGACCCACTGATCAGAGCAGATCGACTGGTCCGGACCCTTGACTGGTCCGAACCCTTGACTGGTCCGAACCCGGGACTGGTCCGAACCCTTGACTGGTCCGAACCCTGGACTGGTTTCAAAAAGGTTTCGTTGTGCACCACCTAGCAGGTTATTAATAGAATATTCAGAGGTTGCTAGTAGAATTGCAGTAAATCAACCATTCAAATCATTATGAAGCTGTGTGTAGTCTGTGGTCAGTCAAACAAACGGGCTTCCACATGCATAAATTGTCATTTCTGTGGAAATTGGTGTCACGCCCCTTGTGCAGATATCCAAGAACTAGCTACAAGCAGTATTAAAACAGGGAAGTGTTTTTGGGTATGCCCAAATGAGATAAATCTGTGGACTAAAATCACAAGGGTATTAAAAGAGGTCAACATCAAAGCTGCTTTCATAGAAAACCTGGAAGCTTTCTACAACAGATGGGAACATAAAAAGTCCGGGCTGAATGGTACTGCCCTTGATACTGGCCATGTAGTCAGAAACTGTAAGGCTGGAGATGATGTCCTGGTAGTCAGTAAATGGGGGCTGATAGTGCTGTCCTGGGAGACAGTAATGGGGAAGCTGGAGTGCTGTCCTGGGAGACAGTAATGGTGAAGCTGGAGGTGCTGTCCTGGGAGACAGTAATGTGAAGCTGGAGATGCTGTCCTGGGAGACAGTAATGGGGAAGCTGGAGATGCTGTCTGGGAGACAGTAATGGTGAAGCTGGAGATTTTGTCCAGGTAGTCGGGAATTATACGCAGGAAGGAATACATATAAATGACCCCATAGGGGACAGGAGCCATAGTAGGGAAACAAGTGTAGTC
>NW_026464554.1:0-39187 GCF_026875155.1 Cherax quadricarinatus
AAAGTTTTTTTATCGGTGGGTTTTGAACCCCATTAACTAACCAACTTAATACATGTTTAAGAACTGAGAGACTGATCACCTCCTACGAATACTAACGAACTGATAACGTCAAGACTGCTTCTTCTACTGCTTTTAGTGTTCAAAACTCGACCGTAGAAGACGGTACGGTATTAATGAAGTTAAATTACAAATTCTGCCAGTCACACACACACACACACACACACACACACACACACCACACACACGCAACCAGCATGGTTTCAGGGAAGGAAAATCCTGTGTCACAAATCTACTGAAGGTTTATGACAAGGTGACAGAAGTAAGACAAGAGAGGGGTGGATAGAGTGCATTTTCTTGGACTGTAAGAAGGCCTTCGACAGTTTCTCACAAGAGGTTACTGCAAAAGCTAGAGGATCAGGCACACATAACAGAAAAGGCACTCAATGGATCAGAAAATACTTGACGGGGTACGTGACGAGGTGTCAGAGGGGGTGCCTGTGACAAGCGGGGTTCCACATGGGTCAGTCCTAGGACCTGTGCTTTTTTTGGTATATGTGAATGACATAACGGAAGGGATAGACTCAGAAGTGTCCTTGTTTGCAGATGATGTGAAGTTTATGATGAGAATCAAATCGGTAGAGGATCAGGCAGGACTACAAAGCGACCTGCACAGGCTACAAGCCTGTTCCAGCAACTGGCACCTTGAATTTAATCCTGTCAAATGCAAAGTCATGAAGATTGGGGAAGGGCAAAGAAGACCGCAGACAGTATAGTCTAGGTGGCCAAAGACTGCAAACCTCACTTAAGAAAAAAGATCATGGGGTGAGTATAACACCGAGCACATCTGAGGCGCACATCAATCAGATAACTGCTGCAGCGTACGGGCGTCTGGCAAACCTAAGGATAGCGTTCCGATACCTCGGTAAGGAATCGTTCAAGACTCTGTACACCATTTACGTCAGGTACATACTGGAGTAAGCAGCACAAGTTCGGAATCCACACCTGGTCAAGCACATCAAGAAATTAGAGAAGTGCAAAAGTTTGCAACAAAAATAGTCCCAGAGCTAAGGGGATTGTCCTACGAAGAAAGGTTAAGGGATATCGGCCTGACGACACTGGAGGACAGGAGGGTCAGGGGAGACATGATAACGACATATAAAATACTGCTCATAATAGACCAGGTGGACAAAGGCAGGATGTTCCAGAGATTGGACACAGAAACAAGGGGTCACAATTGGAAGTTGAAGACCCAAAAGAATCAAAGGGATGTTAGGAAGTATTTCTTCAGTCATAGAGTTGTCAAACAGTGGAATAGCATGGAAAGTGACGTAGTGGAGGCGGGGACCATACATAGTTTTAAGACGAGGTTTGATAAAGATTATGGAGCAGGAGAGAGCGGACCTAGCATCAATCGGTTAAGAGGCGGGGTCAGGAGCTATGACTCGACCCCTGGAACAATAAATAGGTTAGTAAAAAATAGGTGAGTACACAAGTGTTACAGGAAAAAAAAGGAGACAATGGCTATGTACAAACGGGACCCAGACACACAAAGGAAAAGGCAATGGGAGGAGATGGAGAAGTCATTGTTTATTCATGGGCTTCGGGATAAGAACATAAGAAAGAAGGAACACTGCAGCAAGCCTTCTAGCCAATGCAAGGCAGGTGCCAGTTCCTCACCAGCCCAAACCAATGCCCCAACCTAGTCAGGTCAGGTCACATTCAGTTAAGGAAGAAGCACAGCATCTGACCTAGTAGCACAAGCTAGTCATTCCACACTCACACCCACCCACACCCACTCATGTATTTATTTAAATTATTTTTAAAAGTACACAACGTTTTGGCTTCTATGACGGTACTCGGGAATTTGTTCCACTCGTCTACACACTCTATTACCAAACCAGTGCTTTTTTATGTAATTCCTGAATCGGGATTTTTTCTATTATAAAACCATTGTGCGAGACCTGTCTAAGCTAGATACTTCTAGCTACTATGCCTTTCTAGAGAATGCAGATTTAGGGCCCACAGTGTTTCCTCATAGGAAACATTTCTGATACATGGGATCAACTTTGTCATCCTCCTTTTGTATGTTTCCAGAGCATTTGTATCAATTCTGTAATACAGTGACCAAAACTGTGCAGCATAATCTAAATGATGCCTAACCAAGGATATATAAAGTTGAAGAACAACCTGAGGACTCCTATTATTTATGCTCCTTGATATGAAGCCAAGGATTCTGTCAGCTTTATTGCGAACACTAATGCACTGTTGTCTTTGTTTCAGATTACTGCTAACCAGAACTCCCAAATGCTTTTCGTAAACAGTAATATTAAGATCCACATTAATTTTTACTTTATATGTGGCATGGTTATTTTCTGTCCAATGTTTAAAAACTTTGCATTTGTCTATATTAAACTGCATCTGCCACTTCTCCGACCACTGAATCTATTTAAATTTTCCTGGAGTGCTTTAATGTCCTCGTTAGAATGAATTCGTTGGCCAGTTTTGGTGTCATCGACAAACTTTCTTATATCACTATTTATTCCCCCATCTATGTCGTTTATGTAGACTGAACAACAAAGGGCCTAACACTGACCCCTGAGGAACACCGCTCGCGATGCTTCCTCACTCTGATTCCTCCCCATTTATGCAAAGTCTGCTTCTCATTTGTCAACCATGCCTTTATCCAGGAAAAAATTCCTTTTCCTATTCCGTGTGCCTTAATTTTCCTCTATAGTCTCTGATGTGGGACTCTATTGAAGTTCATATACACAGCATCATATTCATTACCATGATCCACCTCCTCAAATACCTAGGTGCTAAAAGTAAAAACACGTCAGGCAGGAATGCCCTTTTGTAAAACCGAGCAGAGATTCGTTGATCAATTTATGTTTTTCAAAATGGCTACAAATTGCCTCAGCAATTAGGTCATTCCAGTTCAGCCCACCCAGGTAAGTTCTCAGTCCAATGAAACACCAAGTGGAAGTCGGGGACAGAGACTTGATTGTCATTATTAGAGAAATTCCATGATATATTAAAACTGAGTGATTTGTGATCACTTTCCCCAAGCTCATCATTAACCTCATGATTATTAATTAGCGATTCCTTGGTGGATAGAACCAAGTCAAACAGGTTATTTCTTCTAGTTGGCTCTGTCACAAACTGCTTTAAAAAACAATCCTGAATCGAATCAAGAAAGTCGCTTGACACTAAATTTCCTATCAAATTGCTCTGGTCAGTTTGTCTAAAGTTAAAATCTCCCATTAGCACAATTTCGTATGTAGGTACTTTAAGAATTTTGTCCTATGTAAGTTTATTGCACTCTGACACCACATCAAGTACCATGATTAGTTACCTCCCTCTCAGGTATTCTCTGAACAACTGCAGTGCCTTTCCTGTTATGTGTGCCTGATCATCTAGCTTTAGCTGTGCCAAAAGGCCTTCTTGCAGTCCAAAATGATGCAATTTACCCATTCCTCTCTCTCGTGTTGTGCTTCTGCTACCTTGTCATGAAACTCCAGTAGGTTTGTAACACAGGATTTCTATTCTTGAAACCTTGCTGGCTTTCGTTTTTAAGCTTGTTCCTTTCTAGGTGCCCCTCCGCTCTCCTCATAATCTTCTCCATGACTTTGCATATCATACAAGTCAGTAACACTGGCCTGCAGTTTAACGCCTCATGTCTGTCTCCTTTATACGTCATTATACGTCACCTAGATTATGCAGCTCAGGTCTGGTCTCCATTTTACAGAATGGATATAAATTCGTTAGGAAACATTCAGCAACGAATGACAAAATTAATTCATTGCATTAGAAATCTTCCGTATGAAGAAAGATTGAAATTCCTTAAATTACATTCACTTGTAAGACGAAGAATGAGGGGATATAAATAAAGTCTTGAGGATATCTCTCCAAGAAAGAACCCGCAATAATAAGAACATAAGAATACAAGAATGGAGGAACACTGCAGAAGGCGTAGTGGCCCATACAAGGCAAGTCCTTATCAAAACTACCTCTACCCTAAACTACCCAAGAATTTACTCCTGTACCCAATGACACCAGTCAAACCCAGCCTCTCCCACTCACATACCTGTCAAATCTCTTTTTGAAGCCACCCAAGGTCCTAGCCTCGATCACCCTACTGGGAAGATTGTTCCACGCTGTTACGAACATAGCCTGATGGTCCTCGAGTTATAGTGTTTCTCTTTACAAATGAATTGAATTGTCATGTCTAGGGGATATCACTTATAGAGGAAAAGGCATATTCACAGTTCCTGGTTAATTTATTAATGATCTTAATATCCACTTAAGTTATTAATGACTTAAATTATTTAATATCTTTACAACTATCTCATATCTACATTATGAGTTGAACATGTGTCACACTTCTTATTATCACCTCACTGTAATGATCTAAGTATTTGCAAAGGCTCTCTGTGAGTCAGGAAATATGGGTATGTACAAGGACTGGTTTGGTAATAGAGTTGTGGATGAGTGGAACAAGCTCCCAAGTACAGTTATTGAGGCTAAAACGTTGTGTAGTTTTAAAAATAGGTTAGATAAATACATGAGTGGGTATGGGTGGGTGTGAGTTGGACCTGACTAGCTTGTGCTGCTGGGTCTGGTACAGTGCTCCATCCTTGAGTGGGGATGACCAGACTGGGTGGGTCATTGGGATAATCCGGGGTGTGGGTCATTGGTCTAATCCGGGGAGGGACATGGACCTGCTCCGCGTTGGTCGGTAGGCCTGTTGCAGTGTACCTTCTTTCTAATGTTCTTATGTTCTTTATGAGACTCTCAACTGCCTTCTCCAACCGAGATAAACTCTTGCAACGAGTTTCCAAAAGTCTTGGTAGTTTCTAGGAGGTGAACGGTGGTTATAAGTTGGATATTTCTCCAGACCCTTCCTGGTCCAGAGGAAGGTAGGAACTGACTAAGGAGAGGTTTTACCAGCCAACTTTGACTCGTTCGGAGGAGGGGTTGAGCAGCTCAAAACATTTATTGGTGCTTAGCCCAGTCTCACCAAGAGTTAGACTAATTAAACACCCTACCTATGTACAAAGCTAACTAATATACGAACAGATAATCCATTTTAGCTGCTAATGGAATTACTCTTGAATATAATATTAAGTGAAAAAGTCAAATTAACATGTAAAAATATAATGCCACACTAACAAGTAGACACTGTCTACTTAAAAAGAACAAAAGGGTGTAACACACGCATCCACAACTCTGTTAGAAAACCAGTACTTACCTATGTCCTTTCTAAATATAAATTTATCCAACTTAAACCCATTTTTTCTGGTTCTTACCTGGTTCGACATCCTCGTTGCTGTATTAATATCTCCTTTGTTTATGCCCGTCATCCACTTATACACTTCAATGCTATCTCCCCTCAAACTCAAAGCATTCAGTCGACCTTCTCAACCGCATCCAAAACCTCTCCATCCTTAACAAGCAGTTTGGACGTGACTTCCCTCTTCACTAAAGTACCTACCAGAAAAGCCATCGAGGTTCTACGACGTAAAGTCAATCAGGACCTTAATTTTCCTCTACCTCCCGGAGATTTTATTGACTTCATTGAACTCTGTGTTAATTTCAACTGTTTTTCTTTCAATAACAGGCTCTACAAACAACTTGTACATGGAACACCTAGAGGCTGAACACTTCGCCAACATCATCCCTTCAAACGTCACTTGGTTACGTTACGTGGACGACGTCCTCGTAGTAACTCCCAAACGATTTGATGTACGGAATCTTCAGGCAAGGCTCAACGCAGTTGAACCGGCGATCCAGTTTACACTAGAGAAGAGTCCAATGACAAGCTACCTTTCCTCGACGTCCTCATTCACAAAGTAGATAACAACCTAAGATTTCAAGTTTACCGGAAACCTAAAAATAAAAATGATCTCACACACTTCTAATTCCTGGAGTTTACCTGGAGAGAGTTCCGGGGGTCAACGCCCCCGCGGTCCCGTCTGTTACCAGGCCTCTTAGTTTATAGCTTCGAGGGTTATTTTCGTTACCAAGGACTAGTTCCTTACACTTAACCACATTGAACTTCATCTGCCATTTTTCAGACTAAGATATTAATTTGACCAAATCCTTCATCAAGGTCATTAATGTAAATTATGAACAAGAGAGGGCCTAAAACTGATCCATATTGAACCCCCATTATTGACTAAATCCCCATTCAGATTTAACCCCATTAATGGAAACTCTCTGCATTCTATTGGTAAGCCATGCCTCTATCCATGCTAGAACTTTACCTCCTATACATGTGTGGCATGCAAAGAGTACGTAATCTTTATTCGGCGCATGTACACACCCTCACTTACAGGCTATCTCCCCCAACCAGCGAACCAGGTTGCTAAGAGTTGATGATGGGCCCCGTCGTTCAACTATGACCAGGTTCTAGCCAATAAGAAGATGGTTTTGGCAATCGCAGAGGTTATGTGGGTACCGCTCTCCTGTCTGCCCTTGTCATTCCCATTCTAGAGCTGGTTGAAGCACGGTCTGCTATCTTGTGGCTTCTATTTCTGCCTTGCTTACCGTGAAGTGCACTATACTTATCACTGTACATAGTGTACATATTGCTGTTCTAAATTGGTGAAGGATAATATAAGTCTAAACTTTTTCTACTGTGTTTATTTTGCTCCCATTACACCCGGGATAACAGGCCATTTGGAATCCTGGGTTGTAATATGGGTAGCCTGTCCGAGAGCTGGAGCTGGACTTAGAGAAACGGTTGAGTTTAGGGTGAAGCTCGTAGCAGGAACATTGTGCAGCTTGCTGTCTGGCATTGCTTTACAAATTTTGCGTGTCAGTTGCTTTATGATCAGCCTTGCTATTGTGTGATCGTTCAACAGCTCGCTACTAGCTTGTTCGGTGTGCTCGCTTTGCTACGGTCAATCTTCTAGAACAGTGTAGCTGTCTGGCATTGCTTTACAAATTTTGCGTGTCAGTTGTTACTAGCCTGTTCGGTGTGGAGAATTTTGCAGTCGGCTTTGCTTGTAAGCGTATTCTGCAATCGTATTGTGCATAGCTAAGCGTGTTCTGCAAATTAACGTGTTACGTTGGGGTATTCTGCAATCGTACTGTGCATAGCGAATAACTTATGCCACCTAGACGAGTCAGACGTTTGGTGTCGGCATATACTTTGCATAACCTACCAAAATTGTCCCTACAGCGTTGTTGGCAAATTGCTCATTCCATTGGCATTACATACAAACACACTCTCACAGCTGCGCAACTGCGTTCACTGATTGCTGACAAACTTATAGAAGAAGAGATGGCACATCAGACTCCTCCCTCTACGGGAGCTAGGGCAAAAACTCCTATGTTCTCGCAGGAGGAAGATACACCTACGGAGGAAAATGGTCAGTATAGTGCAGCTGGGTTGTCTCAGGGTGAATCAGCGTCGTTGGCACTTGAGCTGGCAAAAATCAATCTTGAGCAAACTAGGGAACAGAGAGCATTCGCAAGGGAAGAATTTGATAGGGAAAGAGAAAGGAGGCAGTTTTCGCATTCTGTAAATGATTTTAGTTTACAAAAAGCAGTACAGCTTGTTCCCCGCTTCAATGAGGCCGAACCAGAGCAATTTTTCGAAAGCTTCGAAAATCAGGCTCGAGCCTTGAGGTGGCCGGAACAGCATTGGGCATCGTTGGTTCATACAGCATTATTGGGTAAGGCACAGGAATTTACGTCAGTGACGCTGAATTTTCTGATTATCAAGTAGTGAAGACAACAGTGTTGGGAGCATATACATGTATCCCAGCCAAATACCGCAAGAATTTTAAATTAAGCAGGCGGCAGCTTGGTCAATCCCTAGTGGACTTTGTGAGACAGCAAACCAAAGCTTTTACCAGCTGGTATAAAGCAAGTGGTGTCTCTACCTTTGAGGAGCTGGTGCAGCTTATTCTGATTGATAACCTGCTGGAGTCTGTGGGACCAGAGGTTCGAGTCTTTCTGCAGGATCGTGACTTAACCACTGCATTGGAGGCAGCCAGGTTGGCTGATACCTTCGAAACTAACCGCTCCTTGTCCGAGCGGTCCCGTCTCTTTTCAACAACCTGGCATGAGCAGAGATCGTCAACCTTGGAGAATGAAGTGCCAGCCGGAGGGAGAACGTCTACGTCAGCCAACTAAGTCAGCTGGTGAGCCACGCTTCTCAACATATGGTCCACCTGCGGAGAGGCAAACTACTCATGGTGCATCTCGACAACAGTATCCAGAGAGACACCAGCCAGAACGACACCATTTGCAACGTCAGCAGGGAGTAAAGGGCAAGCCTGTCGTCTGCTTCCTCTGCAACAAAGTAGGTCACATCCGTCCCAACTGCCCCCATAAACCCCAACCCATTGGGAAAATCTCTAATATCCCTAGTAACATGTCCCCTAGAGAAGTAGAAAAAGGTATGGCCCCTTATTATTGCAAGTCTTATTTCCCTTCAGGAAAACTCAGAAACAACTAAAGTAAAGACCTTCAGAGATACTGGAGCATATTGCTTACTTGTAAGAGAGGGAATATTACCCCTTTCAGAGAATACTTCTTTGAATTCCTCTGTTTTATTGGAAGCATTTGGAGGAGCTATATATTATGTTCCTTTGCATAAAATTTATGTACAGTGCAAATATTACACTGGGTACTTGACTGTAGGTGTCTCAAAAGGATTCCCCATGAAAGATGCAATGTTATTACTGGGTAATAACATTACTACTGTTAGTTCGTGTCCTGAACCTATAATTAATTCTTCTCCGGTGTTGGCCATAACTCGGGCAACATCCCAAGGGTTGTCTGGAGAGAATGTTGACCTATCCTTGGACGACTCCGATCTCGGAATAGCCACGTTGTTTTATGAGGCACACCGGCCGGAGCCTCGTAAATCAAGTGAACAGACCCCGATCAAGCCTTCCTATTCCCAGGTTGCAGGATTGCCAGATGTCTCTGTTTCCATGCACGAGGGACTGTCCTTCCGGGAGGAACAACGAAAGGACCCTTCTTTAAAATTCGCTTTTGAGGCAGCCATGGGTAAATCCTCTTTGGGTCATCCGGTCAAGTATAAAGTTAAAAACGATTATTTGATCTGCACTGAGACTGGTAAGGAGATAGAGGGCCGGCAATTGTTTAACAGGTTAGTGGTTCCAACAAAGTATAGACCTCAAATATTAAATATAGCTCATAACACGTCATTAGGAGGTCACTTAGGAATTACAAAAACCTTGTATAGAATCACAAAAGAATTTTATTGGCCAAAATTAAAGAAAGATGTGAAGAATCATATTAGGTGTTGCCGAGAATGTCAGCAAGTTGGGAAACCTGGACATTCCATTAAACCTGCACCTCTCCAACCTATACCTGCTGATGGAGAACCTTTTGCAGATTTAATTATAGATTGTGTAGGTCCACTACCTAGGTCAAAGTCTGGAAATCAATATTTATTTACGATTATGGATAAAGTAACCAGATATCCTGAAGCAATTCCCATGCATAGTATTAATACTAAAGCTATTCTCAAAGCTTTAACAAAATTCATTTCTTGGTTTTGGCATTCCTAAAACTATTCAAAGTGATCAAGGTACTAACTTCACTGCCAAAGCATTTAGGGAAGTATTAACTAGGTAGGGATAATCCACAACTTATCCACTGCCTATCATCCTCAGTCCCAAGGCGCCTTGGAAAGATTCCACCAGACATTAAAAACAATGATGAGAAGTTTTTGCATGCACTTTCCTACAGACTGGGATGAATCACTACCTTTGTTGCTGTTCTCAGTACGAGAGACGGTGCAAGAGTCTACAGGGTATAGTCCTTTTGAGCTGATCTTTGGGCACAATGTACGAGGTCCTCTTCGGGTGCTCAAAGAAGGATGGATGGGAGAAGACGTTAGCTCAACACTCTACAATCCGTCTTCAAGGTTGCAGGTGGCACGTCAGTCAGCCAAGGCTAACCTAAAGACAGCTCAAAGCAAGATGAAACAGAGGTATGACAGAAGTGCACAATTCCGCTCCTTCCATCCAGGAGACAAGGTGTTGGTGCAGGAACCTATACCTGGCCACAACTTGAAAGCTAGATTTACGGGAACTATGCAGATTGTAAGTAGATTATCTGATGTAAATTATGTGGTAGCTCCCATTGATAAGACCTCAAAAACTCAAACTTACCACATTAATCAAATAAAGGCCTTTCATACACCAGATAAAGTCCCAGTAATGACTCTGTCCTCTACCTCTGAGGACAACTCTGACTCTTTGCACTCTATCTCTGAAATTAATATTAAACTTTCAAATTCTGTCCTCCTTAAGGATCCTAGCCCTTTAATGGAGGGATTATCTGAAATGCAAGCAACAAATTTAACGGAGCTTCTACAGTCATATCCTAATATTTTTTCGGATGTGCCGAAAAAATGTAAGTTAGGTTATCGTGATGTAGATGTGGGAAAATCTAAACCAATTAAACTCTCCCCCTACAGAGCTAATCCTGAAAAGCAAAGGCTACTTCAGCAGGAAGTAGAATTTTTGTTAAAGCATGGTTTAGTGGAGGAGTCATCTAGTCCATGGGCTTCACCGTGCATCCTTGTGAAGAAGGCTGATGGAGGGTTTCGTATGTGTACCGACTACCGTAAGGTGAACGAGGTCACCATTACAGATGCTTACCCTCTTCCTCGTCTGGATGACGTAATTGACTTTGTGGGTAAGGCTACTTTTGTGTCCAAGTTAGATCTCCTTAAAGGCTACTATCAGGTACCTTTGACGGATAAGGCGAAGGAAGTCTCTGCCTTCGTAATTCCAGGAGGTCATTATCAATACAGTTACCCCCTTCGGAATGAAAAATTCCCCCTCTTCATTCCAGAAACTTATCCATCAGGCTATTAAAGGACTTGAAGGCACGGCAGCGTACCTAGATGATATTGTTGTGGTGTCTGATACTTGGGATCAACACCTAGACTTAAGGCTCTGTTTGAGACCTTTAAGAGTTCCCATTTAACAGTTAATTTATCTAAATCTTCCTTTGGCCAGGCCACTGTCACTTTTCTAGGTCATGAAGCGACTAGCCAAGGATTCGAACCCTGTTGTTTTGGCCAGCCTCCTGGTGAGCGAAAACCAAATGACACTAACCCACAGGACCACCAAATCCTACAAGAATCGCGCACCCAGCAGAGCTAGGTGTTTTAACGTAATCCGACGACATACGGTGGTGTGGGTGCTTCTGAGGTAATTTCATTCTACTCCCCGTTTGGTTTACTAGCCTCAACGAGCAGTATCTTATATTATCGTAACCACGAACGAGTGGTATTGATCACTGCGATTAACCAAGGATTCGAACCCATGTTGTTTTGGCCTGCCTCATGAGCGAGAACCACACGACTAGTCGCAGTGTTATTGATCAATAACACTCGTTCGTGGTTACAATAGCAAAAAATACTGCTCGTTGAGGCTAGTACACCAAATTGGGAGTAGAGTGGCACCCACTCTGCCGTACGTTTCCTTACACCTGCTGCCTCTGTTCACCTAGCAGTTAGTAGGTACTTGTTAGTCGACTGGCGTGGGTTGCACTGTATGGGACAAAAATTGAAGGACCCCAAAGGAAATAAGACCGAGAATAATGAATGATGCACTGATTTTCTTGGGTTATCCTGGATAAAAAATCCTAACAGATCTTGTCTTATCTTACTACCACTTCTTCCATGAGCATCCAATTCCTAGCACCGCTGGGTCGTCAGACTGTCGACACAGCCCTCTAGGACAAACTGAATGGCCTGAAGGGGATGGAGGAGAGAATAAGTGCCATGACGTCCTGTGTCTCCTCACAAGGTGTCTAACTTTGTCAAGACTATCCTGTTTTTCGCGATGTGCATCCTCCTTCGACAACCCAACACTTAGTAAATATGACGCACTGCTGAGATCTATCTTTAGGAAGGCACTGAATCTCTCGCTGGAAGATCACCAGTGGGATAAAGAAACACTTCTTGTGCAACGCAGAAGAATTACTTGTATTTCTGTCCTCGTACAATGCATCCAGTAAACTAGTTAAGTATCTTGTTCCTGAAAGCTTGAGATGTGCTGAACGAGCTCTCGACGCAAAGTTGATCGAATCAGCAGCGCAGTGGGACAGCCTTGTAGACTCTTCAAGCAGACCAGCTCCTCCAAGAGAACACGCAGTCTCACCGCGACAAACTCAAAGTGGAGAAAATCGTCAGAACAAAGATCAACAATGCTTCAAGAAAGGATTAAGTTTATCTCCTAGCGCTGAAGGTATAATAGTCTTTTAGCCGTCCCTAATTCTGCCTTGAGCACTCACCTCGATGTTCATGCCCTATACATACAAAAACCTCTATTACCCTTTCCTGCCAGCCTTTCGAAAGGCGGCCCATACCATGCCTTCCTTCAACTACAGATTTATACACCCTCCATGTCATCATATTTTGCTCCATCCTCACTCTACAATCCCAAGCCACCTCAACAACCCTTCCTCAGTCTTTTGGATAGTAATTTTTTGTGACCCGACACCTTCTGTTCTCCAAAGAATTATCTTCATAATATTTACTTCAAACATTGACCTCAGACACGACATCTCCACTGCCTTCAGCCTTCTCCTAACTGCAACATTCACAGTCCATGCTTGAGACCCACATAGGAGAGTTGGTACCATTATACTCTCAAGCTTTTTCATTTCGCCTACACGAATAAGTGATTTTGTCTCCACAAGTGCCCCAATGCACCACTCTTTTTTTTCTCTTCATTACCTCTACGTTGTATATTATCTTTCATAGACCCGTCTGTCAACAAGTCTACTCCCAAATATCTGAACCCATTCACTTCCTCCATACCTTCTTTCACTCTGATTTCCAGGCAGTCTTTAACCATGTGTTTTTTTCTTCTCATCACCTTTCTTTTCCCCTGTGTTCATTTTTAATTTCCTTCATCTAAATTTGTCCACTAACATTTGTAACTTTTCTTCAGAATCTCCGTAAAGCACAGTGTCATCAGTAAAAAGCAACTGTGATGACTCCGACTTTGTATTTGATTCTTTATATTTTAAGCCCACACATCTAACACCCTACCATTCATTTTTTTTCAGTACCTTTTATGAATATGTTAAACAACCGTAGTGACATCCCGCATCCCTGTCTAAGGGAAAATAATTGTCCTCTTTCCTGTATGTTTTGAAATAAATTTAACCTGAGTCTCACTATCCTCTTAAAAACTCTTAACTGCTTCCAGTAATGCACCACATATTCCATTCTCTTGCCACATTACTCCCGTATCCGCCTTATCATATGTCTTCTCTATTTATTATAATAAAAAAGAGGCGCTTAACCTACAAGGGTCATACAGTGCACCGGGGCAGGGGATAGTGCAGGATCATAGGGTAGCAAGGGTGGAGAGGATAACAGAGAGTTAGAAAGGGCTATAAGGAGTGCTAGAGGAAGCATCATCAAAGTTTGTGTAGTATATCAGTTGCTGTCAGAAAGTCAATGAGGGAGTCTGAGTCAAGTGTCAGCAAGGAGGGAAGATAAAGTAAGGGAGGTGGAACGAGGACGACGTCGAAAGTAAATTTTGTTTGCTCGTTGATAGACTGGACAGTCCAATAAAATATGACTAACCGAAACTGGAACCTGACAATTCTCACAGAATGGAACAGGATGCCTTTCCATGAGATACCCGTGAGTAATACGTGTGTCCGATGCGAAGACGGGAGAGAGTAGTCTCCCAACCCCGGCATCGATAAGAAGATGGTCAAAAACCTAACCTTGGTTTGATAGAATGTAATTTGTTATGTATCATAACAGATCAACGATGTTGTCAACGGTTGCAAAGATGGTTAAAAATTACAGAAAAAAAATTTGTGAATGGAACACCTCTATATGAAACTGGGAGGTTATGTACTGCTGACTGCTCAGTAGTGTCTGTCTGTTCATTGCCCTGAAACTCAACATGGCTGGGGACCCAACAGAAAACAATGTCTTTGTTTTTGCTAGAGATGCGGCGTAAACAAAGTTGAACGAAGAACTAGGGTATGAGTTGAATCATATTTTTTTTATAGCCTGCAAAGCACTGTGGGAATCTGAGACTATGCTGTCGGGAAACACTGCTGCAAACCCGACACTGTCATGTCATCTACAAATTCATAAATACGACAAAACGTTCCTTACCCTTGTCAAAATATTGTTCGCGTATATGCACTCTTTGTATTTTCTTGACAAAGTTTCTATACGATAGAGCCGAAGGTTGCCTCAGTAAAATGTCACATTATTTGCACATTGTCCTTATACCTAATACATATATTGTCGGTAATTCTACCAACAATATTGCAATATTTGTTTTGTTTTATAGTAGCCGATTGTAAAAGTAAAATGATGCAACTAATTTATTCTTTGTTGATAATTTAAGGATTGGGAGGATTTTGGAAGAGCCTGGGATGCCAAGGGACGAATTCGATGTAAAACTTTGAGAAGATACACCATTTCCAGTGGGTAGTGCGACAAAATTTACGTGAGGAAGACCAGTAGAGAATTGTCTACGAGAATTTTAATACATAAAATCGCCTTCAGCAGGGATGATATACAAAGAAACACCAAGGAATATCTCATGCATTGATACGATGCTATAATGATCTAATTGGAAACAGATTGATAGCGCCTCGTACACCACCGTTCAAAAAGCCGGCAGTCATAACAATTCAACTTCATTACTTCATATGACATTAAAACCTATTGCCACGAGACTGCCATGTGTCAGTCAATAGATAAATATTTCTTCACAAAGGTGTCCTCCACTGATCAGTACTACTAGTACTACGTCTACTTCTGCTACTACTACTACTTCTACTACTATTACTGCTGCTACTACTACTTCTACTGCTGTTACTGCTGCTGCTACAACTACTACTACTACTACATAATAGTAATTATAATACTATTTGTTATAATAATAATAATATCATTCGTTATTAATAATATAACTACTGCAACTATGTTCTCGTGGATCGATATCAAGCCGTTTATTCTTATACTCCTGCCTCCCCAAGGAAGAGCATATCTCCAGAGCCACCAGGTGACGACTCAGCTGAGACGACACCCCAAATCCTACTGCACCAGCATCTCTGCTGCTTCCTACGAGCTCCATGTAAGTGGTGAAGGCATTTCATAAACTGATGACAGACTGTACTCGCCACAGGGCGTCTGAGGCGACTGTAGTTAAGTGGTACACCCATGTACTGAATAAAACACCATTTCTTGCAATGTGGTTGCTATAAATAGCACAGTACTTGAGCTGAAGAAGGCTCGTCAGACTCTTGCTATATGGCTTCCCCCTCTATGTGGCTGTAAACCGTACCATACTAGAATCGGAGAAGACTAAGCGCGACTTTGCTGCAGTGTTGCTCCTGGCAGAGCTGCAAACTGTACTCAACTTGAAAATTCTTTAAGATATCAGTTTTCTAAACTATTTATAACACAGTACTCAACCTATATCTAACACTCACTGTACTCTTACCCTATAACTTCTCCCGCCATAGAAATGCAAAGACTATCCCACTTGTACAAACTACGACACTCAGGAGCCACCATCCTCCAGGAGCCAGTGACGGGTCACTATTTGTAAAAGACCTGCGTCAGAACCTAGTCACTGACGAATACATTACCTCCATCATACTCGTTATGTACTTAGTAATCAAGATCCAAACACCGAAACACTTTCAGTAAAGGTGTCCTAAATGAAAGCATTCGTGTTTATTTTCTTTACGACTTTCTTGATAATTTTAAAGTTACAACAAACTCCCAGACAAATTTAATTAAATGTAAACACTGAATTCCCCTCACAAAGCCACCAAGGTGTGTAATACAACTTTAAGTGCTCTGGAGACTGGTAATTATCAAATTAGTTTTGATTCATATGTAAATTGATGAACCATTAGAGCCATTAATCTACATAGTGATGCTCGACCAGTTGAGAAATGTGATATTTTCTTTTATTCTCGCATGATTAGACTATAACCATAATGCAAATGCGTTTTCTGGCAGATATTTTTAAACACTGAAATATAATCAAGGTCTGTATGCAACATGTTATGGCTATTTAACTTATTTACGAAAAACCTTTAAAAATTTCCATTTTATTTATACTGAAAACATTTTAACTAATTATAAGAATATTAGTCAAAGAGGCCATTGGGTTTATTTTATATATCTAGATATAATATTTTTATTTGTAGAGGGATATGTTACAGGTCCAGTAATATATGTACTTCCTGTTTAGAAATTTCATACATAAAATTTCCCAGTTATAGTATACATATACTGAATCCTTAATTGTGACACCATGATACGTGAGTGAAGGATTTACTCTGTTTTTTTTCTATATTTAAGGATATTTATATTATAATATCAAAGAAGTGATATGCAAAATATTAGATTTTATACAACCAGAATATGAGAGCATATTTTGTCAGCTAGTGTCTAGGAGAGATGTATTGGGAAGTAAGTGCAAGGTGTACATAATCCCACTCAAGAGGTAAGTGGCAGGTGTATATAATCCCACTTAAGAAGTAAGTGGCAGGTGTACATAATCCCACTCAAGAGGTAAGAGGCAGGTGTATATAATCCCACTCAAGAGGTAAGTGGCAGGTGTATATAATCCCACTCAAGAGGTAAGAGGCAGGTGTATATAATCCCACTCAAGAGGTAAGAGAGAAATGAGTCTTTCTTGCAGTAACCTATGCACAATATATTTTTCGCTGTGAATGAGACTGGATGTTGAAGCCAGAAATATTTTATATGTTGCGGTTTGTCTGTGTGTGTGTGTGTATCCGCCTAATTGTACTCACCTAATTGTGGTTGCAGGGGTCGAGATTCAGCTCCTGGCCCCGTCTCTTCACTGAACGCTACTAGGTCCTCTCTCTACCTGCTCCATGAGCTTTATCATACCTCGTCTTAAAGCTATGTATTGTTCCTGCCTCCACTACATCACTTGCTAGAATATTCCACTTCCTGACTACTCTATGACTGAAGAAATACTTCCTAACATCCCTTTGACTCATCTGAGTCTTCAATTTCCAAGTATGACCTTTTGTTTCTATGCCTCTCTGGAACATCCTGTCTCTGTCCACCTTTTCTATTCCACGCAGTATTTTGTATGCCGTTATCATGTCTCCCCTAACCCTCTTGTCCTCCAGTGTAATCAGGCCGATTTCCCTTAACCTTTCTTCGTAGGACATTCCCCTTAGCTCTGGAACTAACCTTGTCGCAAACCTTTGCACTTTCTCTAATTTCTTGACGTGCTTGTTCAAGTGTGGGCTTCAGACTGGTGCTGCATACTCCAGTATGGGCCTGATGTACACGGTGTACAGTGTCTTGAACGATTCCTTACTAAGGTATCGGAACGCTATTCTCAAGTTTACCAGGCGCCAATATGCTGCAGCAGTTATCTGGTTGATGTGTGCTTCTGGAGATGTGCTCGATGTTATACTCACCCCAAGATCTTTCTCCTTGAGCGAGGTTTGCAGCCTTTGGCCACCTAGCCAATACTCTGCCTGCGGTCTTATTTGCCCTTCCCCTATCTTCAAGACTTTGCATTTGGCGAAGTTAAATTCGAGAAGCCAGTTGTTGAACCAGGCTTCCAGCCTGAGCAGGTCTCTTTGAAGTCCTGCCTGATCCTCATCTGATTTAATTCTCCTCATTAACTTTACATCATCTGCGAACAGGGACACCTCTGAGTGTCTACCATTCCATCATGTCATTCACATATACCAAAAATAGCACTGGTCCTAGGACTGACCCCTGTGGGACCCCGCTCGTCACAGGTGCCCACTGTGATAACACATACCGTAACTCGTTGTTGCCTCCCTGTCCGGTATTCTCTGATCCATTGCAGTGCCCTACCTGTTATACGCGCCTGATCCTCTAGCTTCTGCACTTATCTCTCGTGAGGAACTGAGTGGAAGGCCTTCTTGCAGTCCAAGAAAATGCAATCAACCCACCCCTCTCTCTCGTGTCTTACTTCTGTGTGTGTGTGTGTGTACTCGAATATTTTTGGTTGCAGGGGTCGATTCATAGCTCCTGGCCCCGCCTCTTCACTGATTGCTACTAGGTCCAGTCTCTCCCTGCTCCATGAGCTTTATCAAACCTCTCCTTAAAACTATGTATGGTTCCCGCCTTCACTCCGTCACTTGCCAGACTATTCCACTTCCTGACAACTCTATAACTAAAGAAATACTTCCTAATATCCCTTTGACTCGTCTGAATCTTCAACTTCTAATTGTGATCTCTTGCTTCTGTGTCCCATCTCTGGAACATCATCCTTCTATCCACCACGTCTGTGTCCATCTCTCCTCGCATTATTTTGCATGTCGTTATCATGTTTGCCCTAATCCTCCTGTCCTCCAGTGTCGTCAGGTCAATTTCCCTTAATTTTTCTAAGTAGAACATTCCCCATAGCTCTGGAACTAGTTTTGTTTCAATCCTTTTCACTTACTCTAATTTCTTGACGTGCTTGACCAGGAGTGGGTTCCAGACTGGTGCTGCATACTCCAGTATGGGCCTGACGTACGCAGTGTACAGAGTACTGAGGTATCGGAACACTATTCTCAGGTTTGCCAGGCGCCCATATGTTGCAACAATTATCTGGTTGATGTTATACTCACCCCAAGATCTTTTTCCTTGAGCAAGATTTGCAGTTTTTGGCCACTTAGCCTATATTCTGTCTGCAGTCTTCTTTGACCTTATACGATCTTCATGACTTTGCATATGGCCGGGTTAAATTCGAGGAGCCAGTTGTTGAACCAGGCTTACAGCCTGTCCAGGTCTCTTTGTAGTCCTGCCTGATCTTCACCCGATTTAATTCTCCTCATTATTCTTCACATCATCTGCAAAAAGGGACACTTCTGAGTCTACCGCTTCTATCATGTCATTCACATATATCAAAAATTGCAATGGTCCTGGGACTGACCCCTGTGGAAGCCTTCTCGTCATAGGCGCCCACTCTGACATCTCGTTATGTTCCATGACTCGTTGTTGCCTCCCTGTTCGGTATTCTGTGATCCATTGCGGTACCCTTCCAGTTATGCATGCATTTTCCTTTAGCTTTTGTGAGGAACTGTGTCGAAGGCCTTGCAGTTCGAGAAAATGCAATCTACCCACTCCTCTCTCTCGTGTCTTACTTCTGTTACTTTGTCATAAAACTCCAGTAGGTTTGTGTCTGGATTTTTCTTCCCTGAATCCGTGCTGGTTCTTGTTTATAAGTTTGTTTCGTTCTAGATGCTCCACCACTCTCCTCCTGATAATCTTCTACATGAACCTACATACTATACACGACAGTGAGACTGGTCTGTAGTTTAGTGCCTCGTGTCTGTCTTCTTTCTTAAAATGAGGACTACATTAGCCGTCTTTCATACCTCGGGTATTTGCCCAGTTTCAATGGATCTGTTGAAAATTGATGTTAGTGGCACACACAACGTCTCTGTTCCCTTTCTAAGGACCCACGGAGAGATGTAAGGTCCCACAGCCGTTGAGGTATTAAGTTCCTCTATCAGCTTCATCTTCTCCTCGGTTGTTTGTATCTCATTCAGCACTTGTTGGTATAAACCTTGTTGGTGTACCCTCCTGTTCTAACATCCTGGAGTCCTTTCTGTCTCCAGTGTAAATACTTCCTTAAATCTCATGTTAAGCACTTCACATACTTCTTGGTCGTTTCTTGTGACCTCCCTTTCTTCCTTCCTCAGCTTGATTTCCTGGTCTTTGACTGTTGTCTTCCTCCTGATGTGGCTATACATCATACTTCGGGTTTGACTTGACTTTTATTGCTATGTTGTTTTCATACTGTCGCTGGGCCTCACTCCTTATTTGTGCATATTCGTTCTGACTCTTCGACAAATGTCTTTATTTTCCTGGGACCTTTGTCTTCTGTACTTTTTCCATCCTCTATCGCACTTAGTCGTTTGCCTCCCTACACCTTTTGGTGAACCAAAAGCTCGTGTGTTTGTGTACTCAATTTCTTGCCCTTTATAGGAAACTGTGCCTTGAATGATATTAGTATTGAAGCATTGATAAATATCATCAACTTTATCAAAGGTTGTGACCTAACACAGCTTATACAGCACTGGATAGAAGCATATAAAAGGTTCCTATTTCGAATACTCCAGCACAGACTACCGTGAAAACTTTCCTGAAGATAAAACCTCTCCTGAAGCTCAAGCCATTGCCACGAGAGAGACAGCCAACGAGAGAATTTTGTTTATTCAAGTCATCAGTAATACCAGACCTAGAACTCGAGTTGCTCCTATGATTAGAGAAGTAAATAATTCCCCTGTTGGATCTCCATAATATCGAACAACTACAAATATAGATATCAGTCAAATGAAGAGGTCTCAGCGCTGTTGTTTACTGATACGAGAATTCCTGAGCCTCTAATAGACGAGTCACGTACAACACGAATGAGATTTGACGGAAACCTGACTTTGGAGAATATACAGTGTGTTAGTATTTTATTCACTGGTATTTTTACGGGAATGAAATATTGAAAAGAGTATGTTTTTATTACCTTCATGTATATTTATTACCTATTCTTTAGTAAAAGAGGTTACATCATCACTGAGCGATATTATCATGTTAATAAACTGATGGTTGTAGGTGACAATAAAACCTAAATTATTCTGTACACCTGTGACGTACATCAGTAAAGCTAAAAATTACAATAAAACATTAATAAACATTCTCTCTCTCTCTCTCTCTCTCTCTCTCTCTCTCTCTCTCTCTCTCTCTCTCTCTCTCTCTCTCTCTCTCTCTCTCTCTCTCTCTCTCTCACTCACTCTCACCCTGTATTACCTACGCTTCATAGAAGATGGCGTAACAGGAACAAGTATAGGTCAGGTAGTGAGGTCAAGTAATGACGCAATTTATATGAACCACTATGTTCATTGTTTCTCAGTTCTTCTCTCGCTATCTTCTCCCTTACTCTCTCTCTCTCTCTCTCGCCTTCCTCCCTTCTTCCTTCTCTTCTAATATTTCTATGTTTATATAATAAAGAAAGCCTTGTATTTGGAATGTTAAGATATTTAAGGGAGGAAAGAGCTTGATTATATTTTTTTACTTACAGATTGGTATAATTATATTTAAACATATCATTAAAAAGACATAAATAATAAACCATTGAATGTCTTCCTGATTTATTTTTAAATATTTGACAAACGACTGCGGAGCCAAGAGGTACGAAACTTTAGTAAAAGTGACATCCGAGTTAAATTTCCAAGAGCTGGAGCAGCCGCTCTTCTTACGTTCCATCACTGGCTGAGACTTCATTAGGTCATCTCTGCTCGACACTTCCAGAGATAACCTTACCTGGTCTTCGTCGAGTGAGCCGCCCGATTATTATTATAATCAAGAGGGAATCGCTATAACCGTAGGATTATACAGCGCCTGTGGAGGGATGGTAGGTATTCAGGCTTAATTCAGGGAACTGGAGCACAGATCCAGTTCCCTAGATCAAGAGCCCCTCACCAGCATCAAGGAACCTTCCTAGAGGGAGCCGCCAGGTACTTACGCTCACTGAGCACCACCAGGAGAAAACCCAGCAGGTAAACCCTGTAGATGGTGTCACAGTTGGAAGTGCCAGAGAAGGAAATCGTAAGGACCGACCTTCGCCAGTTCTTCCACACATTGGAAGATGACAACAATATTCCATTGCAACTAATTCCAGTCAACACACCTGAGTATTGTTCCACCACACCCATGGTAGCAGGACGGTCTCTTCTGGTACAAAATCATCCAGTACACGCACGTGCGAGGACAGATTCTTCTGCTTCAAAATTCTCAGGTACATTTGCAAGTCTTCTGATACGGCAGCTTCTAACACACACACGTGAAAGTCTTTTCATACAACAGCCTCCAGAACCCATATATGGGAGTCTCCAGTTACTACGTGCCACAACCTGGTTGTTCAAGAGTATTTTCCACTCAGGCTGACCTGTTTACCGGTCCTAATAATAGTCACTAAAATGACTTAACAACAAGGAAAACATTTATAATTAGAAAGAGATTGTGTATATCCACGAGAGTTGCATAATAAACGAAATTAATTCAGTAATTACTTGTGTGGAATCTTAAACTATGCTGTGACCTATTTCGTTATATTTAAATTATATACATGTGTATAATTACAAATATTGAGTTACAACTTTATGTTTAACATGGCGATCATTTAATAACAATGTCTGGATATGAATTCTGTCACAACGGTGACAACACCAATAATTCGGTCACCACGGTGACTACACCAGTAATTCTGTCACCACGGTGACAACACCAATAATTCTGTCACCACGGTGACAACACCAATAATTCGGTCACCACGGTGACTACACCAGTAATTCTGTCACCAATGTGACTACACCAATAATTCGGTCACCACGGTGACTACACCAGTAATTCTGTCACCACGGTGCTACACCAGTAATTCGGTCACCACGGTGACTACACCAGTAATTCGGTCACCATGGAGACCACCAATAATTCGGTCACCACGGTGACTACACCAATAATTCTGTCACCACGGTGACTATACCAATAATTCGGTCACGACTGTGACTACTCCAGTAATTCGGTCACCACGGTGACTACACCAGTAATTCTTTCACCACGGTGACTATATCAATAATTCGGTCACGACGGTAACTGCACCAGTAATTCGGTCACCACGGTGACTACACCAGTAATTCGGTCACCACGATGACTACACCAATAATTCACACCCTAAGATCAATCACAATGTTCGCTACAAGAATATTCACACTAAACCACATCGTGAGTAACGAGTTCCACAGTATACGAGAAACACTTAATCTGTTTCACCTACAGGCCAGTGTTACAACATAGGAAATACGTCATCCAAGACAGGAACAGATGTGTAGCAAAGAGCAACAAGGAGTTGAGATTTAGTGTCTAGAAGACAGCAGGTAAACGGCTAAACAGAAGCCAGTCAATTAGATAGCAGTTCACAACATAGCTTGTAACAACTCTTTGTCTCCATAGGTGACAAGGACTCCAGAACTTAGCAGAGAAGAGGGTGAGCAAACTACGAACAACATCGTTCACATGTCAAGAATAACTATCGACATATGTTTATATCATTATGAAAGAAACAAATAAGAATCGAGAAGCAACAGGGCTATTTGAGCCGAGGTAGCGGAAGAGAACTAATGATGCATGCATCTTGCAGTGAGCGACCAGAGTCACTGGTCTTGCACGAGACAAAGATTGCATCTAGTCACATAGTCAAGTCATGGAACATGGATTCACATAACCTTTTACATCACCACATTCATGCCACAATTAAATGGTAACACATATTAACATTAATTTGATATCTTCGTTCTTTACACATTATTTTTTTATTTTTTAATGACTAATATATTAACATTATTAATATTAATGCAACGTTAATAATAATGATTAATTGGGTGTTTGTTTTGGTTAATATTACATTTCCTCTGTGTCACCTGAATACTCACATGTCCGTGTGAAATATACTACAACAGCCTCCAGAACACACAGGTAGAAGTCTTCTGATACTATACCCTCCAGTACACACATATACAGCACTCTCAAATACTCCAGAACACAACTGGAAGTCTTTTTTACTGCACTGTCCAGTGCACATGTGGAAGTCTTCTGATACAAACCTTCCAGTACACACACGTGGGAATCTTATGATGCAACACTCTAGTACACACGCGGAAGTCTTCTGATACAACGCCCTCTAATATACGTGTTAGTTTCTCGACACTATTCCCTATTTGATACTATGATACTTCTTGATACATACGTAAGGCAGCACCATGCCGTACTCACACACACGGGGTCAGGAGCTACGACTCGATCCCTGCAACCACAAATAGGTGAGTACACACACACACAGGCAGCATTAAACTATATTCCAGTGTCACTGACATATATAGCACATAAAATCGTGTAATCAGGAGAAGAGTGATGGTGCACAGGATGGGAAATGCTGTGTAGCCAACCTACTGGAGTTCTACGATAAGGCAACATAAGTAGACAGAGGAGAGAGAGGGATGGGTAGACTGCATTTTCTTGGACTGTAAGAACGTTTTAGACACAGTGCCGAACACGAAACTGGTACAATAGGAATAACAGGAAAAACACTGCAATGAATCACGGAATAACTGGCAAAAAAAAAACGTGTTGGTTATGTGAGGAGGTGTCAGAGTGGGCGCTTGTATCGAGTGGGGTTCCACGAGGATCAATGCGAGGGCCGGTACTGTTTCTTGTATATGTGAATGACATGATGGTAGTGATAGATTCAGAGTTGTCTCGGTTCGCAGACGAAGTGAAACTAATGAGAATATAAGCGGACAAGGTTAAGGTAAGACTACAAATGGATCAGGACATGCTACAAGGCCGATCAGACTAATGGTTCCTGGAGTTAAACTTCCACCAAGTGCAAAGTCATGAAGCTTGGGGAAGGACAAACCTCCCTCAAGGAAAAGCATATTTGGGTGAGTATCATAACGAACACATCTCCTGAGGCGCACGTTTACCAAAACTATTGCAGAATATGGGCACCTTGCTAACCTAACAACAGAGTTTTGGCACCTAAGTAAGGATCATTCAAAACTCTACACCGTGTATGTCAGGCCCATACTGGAGTATGCACGTGGTCAGGCACGTCAAGAAATTAGAGAAAGAGCAAAAGATTGTAACAAGACTAGTCCCTGAGTTAAGGGACTAGTCCGATGAAGAGAGGTTAAGGAAACTCAACCTGATGACACTGGAGAGGAGGCAGAATAGAGAGGACATGATAAAAATGTATAAAATACTGAGATGAAGTGACAAGGTAAACAGGGAGAGAATATTTCAGAGATAGAATACAAGAAGAAAGAGACAAACCCGGAAGTTTAAAACTTCCAGTTTATATCATGAGTTCCAGTCTATGTGCGGGTATTTATGTCTTGTAATGTTATTTATAATAATTTTAAAAAGGGAAAAATCAATTTAAGTTATAAATTACATGACGTAGCATAACCTTTCCATGATACTGAACATGCATAAGCAGATCGTTGTAGTTGGATTTAACTATTATTACAAACTGTTGTCCATTTATAGAACGTGTTATCCTCTGAATTACTCTTCGTGTGGTTTTGTACGCTTTGCTTAACACCATTTGTGAAATATTTGTTAGTTTTCAAATAACGTTAGGCTACGTTACGCTAGGTTATTTTAGGTTACGTTACGTTACATTACTCTAGGTTAGGATAAAATATCCTCAAATATCAGTCTGTAAAGCGGGATTTTATGTCAGTGTTTGGGACCAACCTGTCTTTCTATCTCTGTTCTTTTTTTCTCACTGTAACTTGCAGCAGTTCACGATGGACTGAAATATCGTTATAAGATTCCTCATTCAAATATATGTTATTAACGAACTTTTACAGCCACGGAATTGTAACTTTTAATTGTTCATGTTTGCGTATATTAATGTATATTTACGTACAATTAAGCAACAATAACGATATACCAAAAACCGAATAAAAGCGACTGGCAACACGAGTCAGATGGTTCCAGTTTAGAGTTTAGAGTTTCCGTTTTTAACTAATGGGTAAATGTAGATAACGTTGATTACCTTACTACATATTCATTCGTCCTCTTATTAATTTACAACTATTTATCTATCTTACAGCATTTCGTTCATCACATGGACTCTCATCAATATATTTCCATCTTTCTACGTCTATCCTCTCTCTTTCTCATCATATCTGTGTTCTCAACATTTCATCGACAGTAATCGTCAATGCACAGCTATAGTTGTATCCAACCACGACGCTTCTCATCCATTCTTGTTTGTCTATTCCCCCTTCTCTCTCTCATTTGTCCCTTTTCCGCCTTTTTTCATATCTTCCTCCTGTCCTACCTCTTGCATTTGCTTTCTTCCTTCATACGCCTAAATCTATTTCACCTTCCCCAATTCTCCTCCTCCTCCCTACTCTTCTTCTCTATCTTCCTCGTCCACCTTCTCCTTCTCTCCTATCTCTCGCACATTATCCCGGCCTATCCATCACACTATCAAGGGCTGAAGGTAAGACCCACGACTTTAACCATCACCAAGGTTTATCATTTGCAAAGAGAATAAAGATGATTCTGCTGTCTATAGATGTGCCAATACTGTCGCAAAAACGACCAATGCTGATCATACACTGAGGAAAGAAAGGAGGGAACAAGGGAGGACGGGGGAGAGGGAAAGAAATAAAGAATAAAATAAGCAAGAAGAGAACGAGGAGGAATGGAGTGAGATTGGGAGAAAGAGAATAGGAGAAAAGAGAGAGAGAGACGGTACCCACTCGAACAAATACGCCAACTATTGAAATACTATAAGCTAATCTGTTCTCAACATCTCATTCTTAAACCCATATCACCCAGCTGGTTTATCCCCTTTCATTCTTGCACTCCTGCAAACCCTTCACTATCACCTTTGGCTTTTCCTTAATGTTAACAGATCTTTTCCCTGCCTGCCCCTTCGATGAAATCACCGCCTTCCTATCTTCATTAGTATTTAACATTTTTCTAAATATTCTCTCTCAACCCTCTCAGTTCCTCCAGTTCTCCCCATTTAACATTTCACCTCTTTTATTTTTAACTTTCAACTTCATTTGCTCCCCAGGCATTCTCAAAGTGTTGAACTTTCTGTATAATTTGCTTTCCATTTGCAATGGTTCAACGGGCGTTCAGTTTCCCTTTTATTTCTCTCCATATATTCCTTATTTTTCGTATCGCTTATACAAATTAAAAAAAAAAATCCACATGGTAACGATTTTTCCCTTGACTTCATTATAAGAATGTAATTCCACTAACAGTTGATCATCCTACCCTACCTTCCTACCTATAACCAAAAATCTCCAATGGGAACTCTAGCACTGCATTTGTATTTAATACAGCCACGCGTTCTCGACCTCCTCCTCCTCATTACCCACTCTCTTTCAAGCTCACCTTTCTGTCATTACAACTAAGTAAATACCACCTCTCCTTTATAAAAACCTCCTCTCTCATGTTTCGGTATCAGAGTGATAAAGACCCTGATAGGCAAAACGTTTCAATTTAAGAAATGTTGATTATGCATGTTTCTTATTCGTCAGCTTTTCTATATAAATTTCATCAAATTTCTATGCACAGACATTCATAACGCCAACTACTGCCCCCACTATCCCACCCCATTTATATTTGCAAGAGTAAATAAGAATATAAAGACGAATGAGCATTAGTGAAAGAAATAAAATGCTCAGGTCGAAGTAATGGCATTAGATCCTGTCTATTGACTATTCTGAAATTCAGAAAACATAAACAAACATTTCTGAAAGTGAAACACATTCGTCTGCAGCTGTTTTTGAAACTAAGTCAGAGAAGCCTGACACTTTGATACAGCAATAAACTCCAATAATAACGATGTTCTGCTAAAGATAAAACATTATAATCTAATTTGCTTGAGGCCGAGATTAAATTGTTTATCATCGTGAAGTGGTATGATGCTCTTCTGCACAACTATCGTGACGCTCGATGTTGCAAGTTTAAAATATGAAAAGAATGGCCAGAAGTCTCACAACATTATAGAGGACACATCATGCTGATAATGCTGGCACTAATTTCAATGTGAACATCCTATGGGACAAATTCATTATACATTCTTTCTATCGCAGCACTGGCAACATATAATGAACATGAGAAACCAGATATATATATATATATATATATAATATATATATATATATATATATATATATATATATATATATATTATATATATATTATATATATATATATATATATAATGCCAGACAGAATAACAAATTCAATTCAATTTTCTTTAAAATATCACTGTTCACAGAGGAAATTGTTTTGCAACACGATGTCTTGGTTCGTGTATTAGCAGCACTCACAGATGAGCTTCTATTATCATTGTATGCAGAGAAAAATCCAATAGTTGATATAATTAAAGTTCTAATAACTGACAAAAATCAGGACATATCCAAATCTTTTAAAATCCCGAAGAAGAATCAAGTTATCCTCTGAACGAACTGTGTGTAAGGGAGAGAAAGTTTTTCTTTTTATCTCTGATTAACTCTAGGATGATAATGTAATTCTCCCATTAAAAAAAAACATCGAAAATTTCATCTGTAATGTCAATTTCAAAATTTTAAATCATTTAAATAAAAAGACACGATGTTCATAAAGTTTTTCTTAGCCTATATAATCAGGTATCCCTGAAAGATACCTTAAAGTGCACGCCAGAATTACTTATCCTTCAACGTATTTGGTTTGATTTCAATCGTAACTAGAGAAGCTTGATTCGTTCGGCTTCAAATTTTCATTACAGGTCCATAATTGTCATACATTAGCAATGTCTCCCCTAGTGAAGCAAAATTTCGATGAACACTATCAGAAATTATGTGGGTGAATATTTACAAGTACAATACAATTAACCTTCCACCCACATAACTGGGGAGAACTCTGACACGTGCAAACAAATATTTACTTACTGATATTAATGCAGGTTGTGGGACTTAAGAGACACTGGGTCACAACAGAATCCCTTCTTCAATGTCCACCGTCTCAGCTCCCCAACTCACTTCGGGACCTTAGATAGATTAGGAATATATAGCTCCTGAATATTATCAAAATTTAAGCCAGTAACACTGGCAAATAACAAATTTAAAAGAAACAATATGACTTGTCAAGGCTAAATTTGTCATTACTACAAATTTCACATTCAACGAATACACTAATTACAAATATAAGTTACACCTACCCATTTAGTCTATGGGAGATATATCCTAATGTCTTCCTACATGAACGAACACTAATAATGGCCAATAACTGGTTGTCTTAACTGTTATGTGGCTTTATACCACATATCAGAAGAACATAAATTCCTCTTCCCATTAACAACGTATTTTGTTTTTCATCCTTATCAACCTTATGGTGAAGATCAAACTATATATTTGGAAATTTTCAGATACACTTTCACTTTATTCTGTTATTATAAAACTCGTTCGATAATATTTCTATCGCCCCTGATGACCCGCGATTAAATTACTGCAATACATAATACACACATTACGCAATATTCCCGGCTTCTCTCTTCTTTTGCACACATTTATTTAAGTTCAGTGATATTTCCAGCTGTGTAATACATTTTTATTATCAGAATATTAGCTGTTCCAACATTATAACAATTGCATTTTACTTAACTAATTACCATAAAGACCTAATAGGGGATGTTGGTGCCACTGGGCTTAACACCTCTTATAGGTCTTATCAACTCAATGTGCCTACATCATTACAAAAATATTTCTTTCCTATCAACACACAAGTTACGGGAAAATTATCAAAATTTTCTACAGACGCTTTAAATAATAAAAAGGTTATTTTTATTATTTATACATACAACATATACAAACCTATCTGACATCAGTGACATATTACTATACAGAAAACCCCTTGTTATGCAGAGCATTCCGGGAAAATTAGGTTAATTTTGTCCCCAGGATGCGACCCAAGTCAGTCGATTAACACCCAGGTACCTGTTCTGTTGATAGGTGAACGTGAACAGTCTTAAGGAAACACGCCCTAAGATATCGACCCGTACCGAGGATCGAACCACGGACTGAGTGAACTGAGTGCACTAGCAATCGAGCCTGATTATACAGACCGAGCCTGAGTCTCAATCTATGTAATTATATTTTACAGAATATTAACTCGTATATTATATAATTATAAATGCAATAATATCCGTTATCCATTTGTATGCAGAGAAAAAATCCAGTAGTTGATATAATTAAAGTTCTAATAACTGACAAAAAATCAGGACATATCCAAATCTTTTAAAACCCCGAAGAAGAATCAAGTTATCCTCTGAACGAACTGTGTGTAAGGGAGAGAAACTTTTTCTTTTTATCTCTGATCAACTCTAGGATGATAATGCAAGTCACCTCTTGAAAAAAATCGAAATATCACCTCTGATGTCAATTTTAAATTTTTAAATTATTTAAATAAAAAGACACGATGTTCATAAAGTTTTTCTTAGGCTATATAATCAGGTATCCCTGAAAGGTACCTTAAAGTGCACGCCAGAATTACTTATCCTTCAACGTATTTGGTTTGATTTCAATCGTAACTAGAGAAGCTTGATTCGTTCGGCTTCAAATTTTCATGACAGGTCCATAATTGTCATACATTAGCAATATCTCCCCTCAGAAATTATGTGTGGGGTGGCACTGAACGTCCGAGATCGCTTGAACTGTTACATAAAAACGGGTATTAAGTCTGAAGTAACATATACAGAGTCTGTCTGGATAGAATTTTCAAGAGGAGCATGAAAAATGGATTCTGCTTGTGATATACCGTCCCCCAAACTTAGGGACCAAGGTAGACTACTATGGGGGGAAATTGTTAAAGCCACAAGGCTTAATAATGTATTAATTATAGGGGACTTTAACTTTAGTCAGAATGATTGGAAGTTCTTGTCTGGGAATTTAGACTAAAACGACTTCATAGAAGTATTTCTGAATTGTTTTTTGAAGCAGTTTGTGACAGAACCTACAAAGGGAAATAACCTGCTTGACTTGGTTCTGGCAAACAAGGAAACTGTTGTTAATAATTTTAGAAATTGCAGAGGAACTCGGCACAAGGGATCACAAATCAATTACCTTCGGCACTGAATGGAAGTATGACAGTAGGGATAATTCAGTAATGGTCCCCGATTTTTGTTTAGCAGATTACAATGGGCTTAGAGAACACTTATCATATCTGGACTGGGGTAACGAAGAGAGCTATCAATATGACAACTTTCTGAACACTGTACATGCTGCCCAAAGAACATTTATCCCGTATAAAGAAATTAGATCGAATAAAAATGACCCAAAATAGATGAATAATAGGCTCAAATATCTTTTAGGGTATAAAAAAAAAAAAAAAAGGAATTTACAGGCGTATCAAAACAGGTGAGAGTCATCTTATGAATCAGTATATTGACATTAAGAGGGACATTAAAAAGGGGATAAGGAAAGCTAAACGGGAGTACGAATTTAAAGTTGCTAGGGATTCGAAAACCCAAAATTTTTTTCCAAGCGTATAGAATAAAAGTTAGAGATAAGATAGGTCCCCTTAAAAATAACTATGGGCATCTTACTGACAAAGAGAATGACATGTGCTTGATTTTAAATAATTATTTTCTCTCGGTTTTCACACAGGAAGACACTAACAACATCCCAGTAACTAATTTTTATAGTGGGCCTGAAGAAGATAAATTATGTAACGTCACAGTCACTAGTGAGATGGTTATGAAACAAATAGACCGTCTAAAGCAAAATAAGTCGCCGAGACCTGATGAGATTTTTTCAAGGGTTCTTAAGGAATGCAAAATGGAACTCTGTGAACCAATAACTAATATTTTTAATTTATCTCTTCAAACAGGTATAGTGTTTGATATGTGGAATATGGCTTATGTAATTCCTATTTTTAAAGCAGGGGATAAGTCGTTACCGTCAAATTACCGTCCAATAAGCCTGATCTCAATTGTAGGCAAATTACTAGAGTCAATTATAGCTGAGATTATAAGAAGCCATCTGGATAAATATAATCTGATTAATGATACTCAGCATGGATTCACGAGAGGTCGTTCTTGTCTAACTAATTTATTAACTTTCTTCAGTAAAGCTTTTGAGGCTGTTGACCACGATAAAGAATTTGATTTTATTTACTTAGATTTTAGTAAGGCTTTTGATAGAGGACCGCACCATAGACTGTTAAAGAAAGTGGCAGCTCATGGCATTGGGAAAAAGTGCTTTCATGGATCGAGTCATGGTTCACAGACAGGAAACAGAGAGTATGCATAAATGGGGTAAAATCCGAGTGGGTATCTGTAACAAGTGGCGTTCCACAGGGATCAGTCTTGGGCCCGTTGTTGTTTATAATATATATCAATGATCTTGATGAGGGAATTACTAGTGAAATAAACAAATTCGCCGATGACACAAAGATAGGTAGGATAATTGATTCAAACGTAGATATCAAGGAACTTCAGGAGGATTTAGACAAACTCAATACCTGGTCAGAAAAATGGCAGATGCAGTTCAGTGTAGATAAATGCAAAGTTCTGAAGCTCGGGAGTGCCCATAACCCTATCACTTATATGTTAAATAATATAGAACTTAGCCATACATATTGCAAAAAGGACTTGGGGGTTATGATAAGCAGTAACCTTAAACCAAGACAGCAATGCCTAAGCGTACGTAATAACGCAAACAGATTATTGGGATTTATATCAAGAAGTGTAAGCAACAGAAGTTCAGTGGTTATATTACAGCTTGATACATCATTAGTAAGGCCTCACCTAGATTATGCAGCTCAGTTCTGGTCTCCATATTACAGAATGGATATAAATTCGTTAAAAAACATTCAGCGTAGAATGACTAAAATAATACATAGCATTAGAAATCTTCCTTAAGAAAGATTGAAGACTCTTAAATTACATTCACTTGTTAGACGGAGAATGAGGGGAGACATGATCGAAGTGTATAAGTGAAAGATAGGTGTTAATTAAGGGGATATAAATAAGGTCTTGAGGATATCTCTCCAAGAGAGAACCCGCAGTAATGGATTCAAATTAGACAAGTTTAGTTTTAGAAAGGATATAGGAATGTATTGGTTCGGAAATAGGGTAGTTGATGAATGGAACAGTCTACCTAGTTGGGTTATTGAGGCTAAAACCTTGGGTAGTATCAAATTTAGGTTGGATCAATACATGAGTGAGAGGGGTTGGATTTGAGTGGGACTTGCACATGAGTGGATCAAGTTATCAGAGCTTATTTCTTGGGTGGCATTGAAAATTGGGTTGGGCAAATGTTTTGTTGAATATCAAAATGGTATACAATACCCACAGGTTGGTAGGTAAGACACATAGGCAACATTTAGGGAGCTTTATTCCGAAACGTTTCTCCTACCCAGTAGGCTTCAGTCTAGTACAGAAAGTAGGCAGGAGCAGTAGAGATGTGAAGAGTGATTGACTGATTACATCGTCTTCACATCTCTACTGCTCCTGCCTACTTTCTGTACTCGACTGAAGAAGCCTACTGTGTAGGCGAAACGTTTCGGAATAAAGTTGCCTAAATGTTGCCTATGTGTCTTACCTTCCAAATATTTTGTTAGTGGTAAGGATTGTAAAGGACCTGCCTAGTATGGGCCAACAGGCCTGCTGCAGTGTTCCTCCTTTATGTTATGTTCTTATGAGTAAGGTGATGTCACCTTCTCTGAGTGAGGTGATGTTACCTTCTTTGAGTGAGATGGTGTCACCTTCTCTGAGTGAGGTGGTGTCACCTTCTCTGAGTGAGGTGATGTCACCTTCTCTGAGTGAGGTGATGTTACCTTCTCTGAATGAGGTGTCAGCTCTAGAGTTCGTCACGGCCACGCTAGCTTGAGATTCGTCTGTAAAAGCTTGCATCTGTGGTCACAGTGGTGCCTATGCTAACCTTCCTATGGTGTTGAAATATACCTAGTTGGACGAATCTTATTGTGGCTAGCTGGTCCAGTGGCTAACGCGACGGTCTGGAGTTTTGAGACCCTCTGACCGCGGGTTCATTCCCGCCCGTGGAAATGGTTTGTTTTGCAATCGTGTCCTTACGATTTCGTGAGTCTTGTTTGCAACGTCTGAGTTGCCAGATATTATTTCTGCCCAGCAAAGAAAGTCGAGAAACATTTTTCTCCATATGCACACGCATTTATAAACAAAAATACAAATGCCTACGAATACACATGTATACACACGCTTGCATATTTTTATAGTTATCTGAATTTGAATTTTATGACCGCCTAACATTATTTCCATTGCGAGCGCTCAGATGGTGCTGAGGTTAAGAAATAATGGGATATACTTATCTCAATCAGCGCAGCGGCGAAATAGATCTGGTTTTAGTAGACCTGAATCTAGTGTCTAGTGCACTTCTTGGGTAATACTGTCCTGTTTCAGTGAGAATTGATGCATGTAGATACTAGTCTGTAGTGAGTGGTGGTGTGTGTAAATCAGAGAAAGATATTCGAAATAATATGAATCCTTGCAAGATCTGAACCAACCAGATGATTGCCAAGGAGTCCAGACTAATCATCTTAATGCACTCCTCATAGGAAATTGCTTTATGCTGGTGAGGGGCTCTTCATCCAAGGAACTGAACCTGTTCTTCTCTTGTTTGGATGGAACCAGAATGCCTGTCAATTTTAATTAACATTGCACGGTTCCCTGGGCTTTAAATCTCCCCCATGAATACTATTGGTATTCAGCATTGGAAGAAAGAGTGTCACTAGTTAAACTGTAAGTATAGTGTGATTGCTGCATAGATTATCTGTGTTTCTGATTCTAGCCGATATATTGTGGCGAAATGTGCCTTTGAACAAGTTTTATGTATTGAACAAAAATCCTACAGTGTTTCTGAAGAGGAAAGAAGTTAACTTTTCTCTATACTCTCCTTCAAAAACCTGGTTAGTATAACTGCCGGTCAGATCACTCAAGTAGTGAGTGACAATACTGCAATATCACCTGTAAGAGCCTACATTTCCAGTGAATAAAAAAATTGAAACGATAATGACAGGTATAAGATCCGACATTTCACATGAGTGACAATACCGGTAATACTAATGACAGCTGAAGGAGCCAACATTTCAACACGAGTGACAGAACCAGTAATGATAGTGTCAGATGTAAGAGCCGACGTTTATGTGAGCGACATCACCGGTGATTCTGCTGTCCAGTGAAGGGGCTGACATTCCACAGGACTGAGCCACATGTGTCCTAATGGGACATTACAGACCACCGAGAATAAAGTTTCAAAGAATATTTTCTTACTGCCTGAAAGAGTCAGTACTTTTGTGGAATTCAGTCCTGTCGGTGTATTAAGAGTTAGATTATTCAAAACGAGTTAGTCTTTTCGTCCCCAGGAAATCGCTAAAAGCATAAGAAGCGATACAACACCTGTAGAACGGGAAGCGTGAGGTAGTAAGGCTTGATTCAAAGAATAAGAAGGTAGCTCTGATTCTTTTAATCAAGAGCCCTTCACCAACTAAGAGAAACTCTTGCATAAACAATCACCATCTACTAGCATACCACATCTCCCCAAGAAGAAATTCTTCTAATTGTAATAATGTTGGTAGAATTACCGACAATATGTAAAGTAAAAGGACACAAGTGCAACTAATGTGACATTTTATTGTGGCAACGTTTCGCTCTCCAGGAGCTTTGTCAAGCCGATACAAACAGTACATGGGCACAGAGGGTATATATAGGCTCAGAGTGAGGTGCAATACTAGTGGTGGTGGTAGTAGTAGTAGTAGTAGTAGTAGTAGTAGTGACAAAAGTTGTAGTAGAAATAATACAATATGGTAGAGCAATTAATTCGTACATGAGTAAAAGGATATAAAAGCTATTACATCATCCCTTCAAGCGTCACTGACTGCTATCAACAAGGAAATGCATATCACCTTGAAGAAAGTCATGGAGACAGACCGCTCCTTCACCCTGGAGGAACTGGATTCTCGGCAGAAGGTCACCAAGGGTGTAGTGATGCGATACCCGCTGATGATGCCCATCGAGGCAGTAGCAGCTCACCCCAGTGTCGTGTCAGCTCAGCGTCTCAAGGCAAAATCGGCAGGCAACGCACCAACCCGGCAGGTCCTCATTCAGCATGTAGGACCGCTGCCATCCCAGCTGGACCTTGGTTCTTGGGGCAGGTACGATGTCAGGATCTTCACGGCAGAACCAGTTCGCTGTTTCAAGTGCCAGCGTTACGGACACCTGGGTGCACTCTGTCCGAACAGAGTAATCTGCGGTGTCTGCAGCCAGCCCCACCCTACCGAGGAATGCATCACCAAGCTGAAGAATGCATCGCCACCCACTCCACGATGCCCGAATTGCAGGCAGAAACACCATGCCTGGAACCCTCGATGCCCTGAGAGGCTCACTAGAATTCGTGAGGCCTGGAAGACACCAACGACGAGACAGCAGGCGACGGCAGAGCATCACCCTCAGCAGACGATGGGTGCAGAGAATCCTGCCATACTGCAGAACTCTCATCATGCAACCCAACTCAATGCCCAGGAATTTCCGACCCTTGAAGACTCAACCAGGCGTCATAAACAGGAGCATCCTCCCCCACTACCGCAACGAAGAAACAAAAACATGAGGAACAAGCGGCGCCAACAGGAAACATCTGGGCAACGCAATCAGCAGACGGCACTACACGAGCCCCCACCGGCCTCCTTGCCAGGCACAGCCACTATGCAGGCTGTGGCTGCACCTCACCAGCAGATGCCGGGTACACAACTTGGCATACAGCAACAGGCCACGGTGTGCACAGTAAAGAAATACAACCCTCAGCAGTCCCCACAGATTACAACAGCCCAGATAATATCCACTGCTTCAAACCCACCGACAACGCAGGCGAGGATCTCTTAACACTCATCAAGGCATTCACGGATATTATCTGCAACACAGTCACCTCCACGGAACAACAGAGCATGTTCCGGCAGATGGTCAGCACACTCCTGAGGGTGTGCTTACTGACAGAGCAGGAAACAGTGGATGCCATGAATCTGCAGATTAGCAGAGCGGACAGAGCCCAGTCCCCAAGTCAGGAAACAGCTGAGATGGAGTAACCTCAGTCGCTTATGAGGCACACTAGCTGAACTGTCCGGAACAGTGCTTGAGCAGCATATTCTGCAACAGTGAAGAATCAATTCTCCTTCAGTAGCCAGAGACGGGTCATCTCAAGATTAAGACCCGTGCCAGGACCCCGGTCTTGGCGAACATTATACATACATACCTTCAAGCGTCACTTGGTTACGTTACGTGGACGACGTCCTCGTAATAACTCCCAAACGTTTTGATGTACGGAATCTACAGGCAAGGCTCAACTCAGTTGAACCGGCGATCCAGTTTACACTAGAAGAGTCCAATGACAAGCTACCTTTCCTCGCGTCCTCATTCACAAAGTAGACAACAACCTAAGATTTCAAGTTTATCGGAAACCTACCAATAAAAATGATCTCACACACTTCTATTCCAGTCAAGATACCAAGACCAAAAGAGGCATCATCATCGGGTTTTTCCTAAGAGCATACCGAATTTGTAGTCCTGAGTTTCTTGACGAGGAATGTACATACATTCACCAAACCTTCACTGAGTTACATTTTCCTTCATTTTTCATCAAAGACTGCAAGTAAAGAGCTCTTCAAATCATTAATTCTCCACGCACCAACACCACTCCCAACAAAGTTATAATTCTTCCCAACAGCCAGGTTGCACTGAACGTTTCTCAAGTACTTTCACAAGCTAACACCAGAGTCGCCATCGCTTCCAGCACTTCAATAAAGGATCTAACCAGGACAAAATCAAAGCAACACGAACCAGTCAATGCAGGGGTTTACACTATACCCTGTGGAGGCTGTGACAAGATTTATGTAGGTGACACAGCAAGAAACCTCGACACCCGCCTCAATGAACACATTTACGCATGAAGGAACGATAACTTGAACAACGCCTGTGTACAACACCGAAATTCCACCAATCATCTCATGAAATTCAGGGACGCCCAATTAGTGACAAGAAACTAATTTCCGCAGACGCAAGTGCCTCGAATCAGCACTGATCGCTGTTTCGAATACAATTAAACAAAACAACGGCAGCTTCACCATCTCTGAAGTCTTAGCAAGAATCCTCCTGAAAACAGTAAACCCTGCCATCACATAGTCTCTCCTGTTATACTACACAAAGCACATTACAGAGAGTGAACACTGAAACAGGCCTTCTCTATCCAGTCTATATTTGTCTAACCTATTTTTATGTTACCCAAGTAATAGCTTTTATATCCTTTTACTCATGTACGAATTAATTGCTCTACCATATTGTATTACTACTACTACTACTACAACTTTTGTCACTACTACTACTACTACCACCACTAGTATTGCACCTCACTCTGAGCCTATATATACCCTCTGTGTCCATATACTGTTTGTATCGGCTTGACAAAGCTCCTGGAGAGCGAAACGTTGCCACAATAAAATGTCACATTAGTTGCACTGGTGTCCTTTTACTTTACAAGAAATTCTTCTCGAAAGATTGATAACCTTCCTGCTCGGGCTACGCTAAACACTGACAAACGTTCGAGTATCTCAAAGACACTTTAGACAGAGAAAACATTTATGAACAACAGCACGTATTACGCAGTGATACGTGTTTACTGAATTACTACTGGATAACTTACGAAGTTCTCCAGCGAACTTGGAACTGCCGATCTTCAGGTTACTCTTAACTTGGTATTCATCTTAATTTTGGTTAAATGTATTTAAAAAAATAATATTTTTTTCTATAATTTTCTTAGTTTATTATGAAATGAAGAAAATTAACAGCTTGGCTAACAGAAAAATAAACTTCTATTCACTTTAATAATTAATTGTGGACTGTATATAGATTATATTAGTGTAACTGAATGAAGGTGTGGAAATTTATTTGGTCCCTAAAGTTCCACAGGACAGATACGGCGTACGAAGGGGTCCCAGCATAGCCGTAATGGAACGGCTGAGCTGGGTGGCCCTTAAGTCAGATGTGAATTGTGTCCCAAGGTCAGACAAAGTCTCTCTAGGGATGCCAACTCTGGAGAAGATGGACAAAAGAACTTCAGCCACCTCTGTAGTAGTTATGGACTTTAAGGGTACGGCTTCAGGGAAACTCGAAGCATAATCAACCAATGTTAATATACATCTATGTCCCCCAGATGAAAGTGGAGATAAAGGACCAACGATGTCAATAGCTACTCTTTCAAACGGTACCGTAAAGATTGGCATTTTGACCATAGGTACTCGCCTGGTACCTCGGGAGGATGACAGTTGGTAAACATTACACGATCTACAATAGGTAGTGATATCCGAGGATATTTTGGGCCAAAAATAGGTATCCATAACTTTATTTAAGGTTTTACGATGCGAGAAATGTCCAGCCACTGGTAGGTCATGAGCCATTTTAAGAACAGTCTCTCTGCATTGACTTGAAACAACTAAGATGGAATAGTTTATCTCATCTGAATTTAATTTGAATATTGATTTATACAAGATACCTTTTATATATTCCAAAATTTAAAAAAAAGTTTTTTC
>NW_026464555.1:0-11383 GCF_026875155.1 Cherax quadricarinatus
CCCCCAACCCACCCACCCACGACCAGTACCAACACCAGCACCCACGACCAGTACCAACACCAGAAACCACGACCAATACCAACATCAGTCCCAAACACCACCACCCACGACCACTACCAACCCCAGTACCAACACCCCCACCACCCACAACCACTACCATCGCCGCTATCATCACCAGTACCCCACCACCCACGACCACCCCCAAACCACACTCCCCTCCTCCTCTCTGCTACACACTACCCCCATCACCGAGTGATACCACGAGCCAGTATCACTGCCAACTTTTTCAGACTGAGTTGTTATTAATAATAATAATAATAATAAATAATAATAATAATATATATAACGTCTTCATTTCTACAAGTACATGTACAAGGTATATAGGCCTAGCTGACATCAATGACTTTATTTCTGCATAGAAAGCCGCATGTTATGCAAAGCATTTCGGGCAAATTGGGGTCAATTTTATTCCAGGATGCGACCTCACCAGTCGATTAACACCCAGGTACCCATTATACTGATGGTGAACATGGACTATAGGTATTTAAGGAAACACGTCCTAATATTTGCCAGCTGTACCTGAGATTCAATCTCCGGACCTCAGGGGTTTTAGCCGAGTGACCTAGTGACTAAAGGGAGGGATGTAGCCAGAAAGTGAGCAGTGTTCGAAACTATAGCGAAAAGCCTGGGACTGAAAGAAATGAAGGCAGAGGGGGAGAAAAAATGAGAAGAGGAAGAAAGGAGAACATTATGTAGATTCGTGGATATGGTTTAAACGAGAGACTTAGCGAGATAAAGTGACCCTCGGAGGAATTTTATTTTTGAATACGGGTTATTCTTTAATACTAGTATTCATAATAGTTTTCTCAGTACTAGTATTCAAATAAGTATTCTTTTTTATATTGGTTTTTTGAAATATCATTAGTAATATTTACTGTTATTTTTAACTTTGACCGTATTTATATGGTTTGAAAATTCTAAAGTAAACAGTACCATCAGCTGGTGAAGAGAAAACCTTGCACCAGCTGGTAGATTTGTTAATTAAACAAGTGGGTACCATGGGGGAAGAGGCTCTCTCATGCCCCTCAGGAAGACGGGGTGGTTCAATTTATTTAGTGAGGGTAATGAGAAGGCTCATATCTTAAGGAGTACGAACAACCCTTCAGTGCCAGACACCACCACGATGAATATGAGCACACACACTACCATCACTACCCAAACCACCAACACTCCATCCGCCCAAAAACTGTAACCGCCAATCCCAACCACCACTTCACCCAGCGATCAATGCCACAATCCACCACCACCAAAGCTATAAATGCCACCCCACCACCACCACCAGCTATCAATGCCACATACCACCACCACCAGCTTCATTGCCACACACCACCACCACCAGCTATCATTTGCCACACACCACCACCACCAGCTATCAATGCCACACACCCCCACCACCAGTATCAATGCCACACCCCACCACCACCACTATCATCCCAAACACACCACCACCCCAGCTATCAATCCCCACACACCCCCAAACCACAAGCTGTCAGTGCCACACACCAGCAGCAGCAGCTATCAGTCCCACACACCACCAGCATTTATCAGTGCCACACCCCACCCCCAAGCAGTTATCAGTGCCACTCACCACCAGCAGCTATCATTGTCGAAACCACCGCCACCACCGCACTATCAGTGCCACACACCAGCAGCGGGCCACTATCAATGCACATACACCAGCAGCAGCAGTATCAGTGTCACACAACACCCCCAACCCTATCAGTTGCCAATACCAGCAGTTATCGGTGCCATATACCAGCAGCAATCAGTGCCATACAACACCTTCAGCAGCAAATCAGTGCCACACACCACCTTCAGCTATCAGTTGCCACACACCACCACCACCCCCACCAGCTATCAGGGCCACACACCACCAGCAATCAGTGCCACACACCACAGCTATCAGTGCCACACACCACCAGCATCGTGCCACACACCCGCCAGCTATCAGTCCCCACACAACCAAGCTATCAATGCCAACACCCCCACCAGCAGCTATCAGTGCCAACCACCGCAGCAGCAATCAGTGCCACACACCACCACCAGCATTTTTATCAGTGCAACACACCACCACCAGCATTTCAGTGCCACACACCACCAGCAGCTATCAGTGTCGCACCCCGCCACCACCAGTAGCTATCAGTGCCACACACCACCACCCACCAGTAGCTATCAGTGCCACACACCACCACCACCAGCTATCAGTGCCACACACCACCAGCTATCGTGCCACATACCACCGCTATCAGTGCCACACGCCATCACCAACCAGACAGCTATCACTGCCACACACCCCCACCACCACCAAACAGTGCCACACAAAACACAACATCACCACCATTTGTGTGTGCTACACGCCACCACCACCATGTACGAGTGCCACACACACACACATTCACCACCATTTGTGTGTGCAAAACACGCCACCACCACCATGTACGAGTGCCACACACACCACACATCACCACCATTTTGTGTGCTACACGCCACCACCACCATGTACGAGTGCCACACGCCACCACCACCAGGTATGAGTGCAACACACCACCACCAGGTAAGAGTGCCACCCCACCTTTAAACCCCCACCAGGATTCAGTGCCACCACCTGCACTACCACCACTCCACCTGCACCACCACCTGCACTCCCAAACCTGCACCACCACCTGCACTACCACCTGCACCACCACCTGCACCCCCACCACCTGCACCACCACCACCTGCACCACCACCACCTGCACCACCCCCCACCTGCACCACCACCTGCACCCACCACCTGCACCACCACCTGCACCACCACCACCTGCACCACCACCTGCACCACACCTGCACCACCACCACCTGCACCCCCACCACTTGCACCAACCACCTGCACCACCCCTTGCACCACCACCTGCACCACCACCTGCCCCCCAAACCACCTGCACCACCACCTGCACCACCACCTGCACCACCCCTGCACCCCCACCTGCACCACCCCCTCCCACCACCCACCTGCACCACCAACCTGCACCAAACCACCTGCACCACCACCTGCACCACCCCCTGCACCCCACCTGCACCCCCACCATGCACTACCACCTGCACCACCACCACCTGCAATACCACCACCTGCACCACCACCTGCCTACCACCTGCACCACCACCTGCACCACCACCAACTATACAATAACCCCCCACTAAACAAAACAAACGAGCGGAATAAATATGCAGAAAATAACAATTTACCGAGTTAAATGCCCTGTAAAGTTGAGGGTAATAATGAATAATCTACTCACCTCACTCACATTGTGGGACCTCCCCTGATCACTGACTGACAAACTAAGCTGAGACACACCAAATATTCACCTGGATAACTTTCTTCTTCCCCATTTTAAATATATTTATATATATTTTTTATATATATATATATATATATATAAATAATATTTTATATATTTTTATATTATAGGTAGAAAGGTTGGTAGCCCAGCAACCACCCAGGGAGGTACTCCCCGTCCTGCCAAGTGAGTGTAAACGAAAGCCGTAAATTGTTTTCATGATGGTAGGTTTGCTGGTGTCCTTTTTCCTGTCTCATGAACATGCAAAATTCAGGTACGTCTTGCTACTTCTACTTACACTCGGCCCACACTACACATACATGTACAAGCGTTATATATTCAAAACCCCTCGGGTTTTTCTTCTATTTTCTTTCTAGTTCTTTTTTCTTGTTTTTTTCCCTCTTATCTCCATGGGAAGTGGACAGAATTCTTCCTCCGTAGGCCATGCGTGTTGTAAGAGGCGACTAAAATGCCGGGAGCAAGGGGCTAGAACCCCTTCTCCTGTATATATTACTAAATTTGAAAGGAGAAACTTTTGTTTTTCTTTTGGGCCACCCCCCTCGGGGGGATAGGGCCCCCGGTGTGTTGAAAAAAGAAATATAATTTATAATATATATATATTATAATATATATATAATATATATTATATATATTATATATTTTAAATTTTAATAATAAAACTTGAATTTCATGTATGTGTTCCATTTAAAAGGGATTTTCTTTTAAATCATTAATGTCAATGACCCAAAAGATGAATAACAATTAGTATAAATCCTGGTATTTGCCGTCACCTCCTGGTGGAAAACTGGTGCACACCCGAGGCTGTGTTCGAACGCTTTCATCAACGTGCGGAAATGGTGTCAGATAGGGTTTACTTGGTAGGGCGAAAAAAGAAACATGAATTCCGGCGTGTTAGCTAATTTTATGAATTCGTGTATTTGGGGGAACTTTTTTTGGTTGAGAAATTTATGTGTACTCACCTTTTGTGCTGCAGGGGTTGAGTCATAGCTCTTGGCCCCCCTCTTCACTGGTCGCTACTAGGTCACATCCTCCCTGCGTATGATCTTTATCATACCTGTGTGTGGTGATGTGTGTGTTGTGTGTGTGTGTGTGTGTGTGTGTGTGGGGTGTGTGTGTGTGTGTGTGGTGAGTGTAAAGTGAGTGTGTGTGAGTTGTGTGTGGGTGAGTGTGTGGAGTGTGTGGGGGTGTGAGTGTAGTGAGTGTGTGTGTGTGGTGTGTGGTGGTGAGTGTGTGTGTGTGCATACATACTCTTCAATTTGTATCCCACCTTGTTGTGTTTGCTGAGGCTAATTCACAGCTCGTAGCTTCGCCACTGAACTATTGCCAACGTGTGTGTGTGTGTGTGTGTGGTGGTGTGTGTGCATTTGTCTTGCTCTATTAATTTGTTAATGAATAAACGGAAGACTGGCCGAGGATTCGAACCGTGGTCTATGGGTTTAGGAGATCAACGTTGTAATCCCCACTTAACCAATGTTTACAACAGAATATTTTATAACCAGCACTTCTGTGACCTGCTTGTACCAGCGACACCAATTGTTACCCAACTGCCCCATTCCAAAGCCCCAAGTGTGTAGAGGTGTAGTTAACTTCCAACAGCAGCCTAACTTAGAATGTTAAACAAATGTAGCCGAGTTGAGATTTTTTTTTTTTTTTTTTTTTTTGGACGAAGTCTAGCACTCAAATGTGCATTATCAAGCCTAGAATAGACTTGATGAAGCCCTAATTAGAGCGAAATGTTTTCTTTTTAATTTGTCATGTGTATACTCAACCCCCAGAGATGTCGTAACGTAGCTGCAACATCTACATTCAAACACAAGGGTGAGGAAAGACGCCTCTGGCGGAACAACCTTTATCAGTGACTTGTTTAAAATACTCGCACAAAGCGAGACGTTTGTCCCAAGAGTTTGAACTAAAATTGCATTTCTTTTATTCAACGTTGCTGGCAGTATGCCATCCGGAGCCATGTAATCTATTAGCCTCAGTTTATTCCACTTTGAAATACTCTACTCTGTAAAAGAAAAAAAAAAACAATTTATAACGCTATTGTGGTTTATTTGTGTGCTCTTGCGAGAGCACCTTTCATGGGAAGTGTTCTGATGCTGATAAAAAAAACTCTTGGTGAAGGAGCTAGAGCTAACCCTTCCTTTCCTGGATTGTTTTCCATTCCCTAGGCGCTGTTATAGCTCTTTACGGTTTTAGGTATATATGAATTATTTCAAGTTATATATATTTATATTTTAATATATATATATAATATATATATAATATATATATATAAATATTATATATATTATATATGTAATACCACCTCTAAGCTGGAATGGGGACCCTCATCCCCAGAGGAAGACAATTTAAATTTTACCTCAGGGTTCTCCCGGGTTATGAAATGCAGCGGAACAAACTTAACTTGTACTCTGGAAGCAGGCGAGAGGATATATCAAATCTACACTTGGAAAAACCTAGAAGGAATGGTCCCGACTGCACCAGAAACACTCCCTCGAAAGTAAAGGACTGGGCAGGCGAATCAAATACCCCCGTGCAAAGTAGGGGAGCCACGTACACTAGGAGGGAAAATTACCATATGTGCCCCGGGGCCCCAAGGGGAAATGTTCAAAAAGCCTTCACCGCTGCATAAGAGGAATTACCAATAGGCCCCTGGCTGCTTTAAGGGGGGAATGGACAGATTCGTCGGTGCCGGATAGCCCGGGTGTGGTTTTAGTTGGACCCACGGTGGCAAAACAGAACATCTGGTTTTCAACCCGGAGGCCCGCTCGTGAACCGGGCCGCGGGGCGTTGTTTCCCTGGGAAAACCTCCCGGGAGGTAGACACCGGTTGTATCCCCCGAGGCAGGGGCCTAAAAAGAAAAACGAAATTTATTTAATGTTTCAGAAGAAGGGGTTTTAGCCCTTTCCGGCATTTTAGTCGCCTCTACGACAAAGGCACGACTTACGAGGAAGAATTATCTTCCAATTCCCATGGAGATTAGAGAAAAGAAATGAAGAACAAGAATGTTAAAATAGGAAAAACCAGATCGGTGTTAAATTGATGCGTGTCAGGGAGTGTAGTGTGATTAGTGTGAGAAATATGCCTGTTATCCCCGTGGTTGGACAAAAAAAAAGGAACCAGCAATCCGCCCTAAAGTAAACAATTCAGGTTTGAAATTTTCTTCTAATACCTTAAAATTTTTTTTTACTAAGGATATGATTATTAATTTGGGACAGGCATGTGTACCTAGAACAAAAATTTGGAAAATACACAAACGCATCTCCAAATTCAGAAGCTAAACGGGAGCGAGGGTGCATCACGCAAAACCCTTGATGGTGTTGATAAATGGAAATGGAAAAAGGTAGCCCGTGGGTCCTGTTGCTGTGGGAAGGTGGAAATCCAGTCCTAGAGGAAGCCTCTTGCAAGTTTTTTCCAGGGTCTAAGGGTCTTCAATCTTAATGCAGGGAAATTGGTACTGGGGGTCAAATCCCTTTTGCTGAATTTAATTAATTCTTCCAGTGGTCACTGGCTATCTCTGTTGCCCAACGTATAATAGGAGTCATCAAAAATGATACACAAGTATGTTCCCCAAATAGGAGTCTGAACTTCTCCAGGCTCAGATTATGATCACATAGGGTGATTAAGGGATTACAGAAATTTCTGAATCTAGGAAACGGGGTCCAGCCAGACACCAGCGTAGGGAGCACTTCTTCTAAGGACTTCCTTTGTTTGCATGCCACCCTTTCAGTTGAAAAGTTTAAAAATGTAGACCTATTGATCGGTTGCACCTTGCACAATAACCTTTAAAAAAGTGCAAAACTTTATTTGCGTGGGGTTGTGCCAGCAGGGTGTTGTACATTCCAAAGCTGATTGGGCACGAAAGCAGGGAGTCTCTCTCAGTAAGGGAATAACACTAATGAAGTGATCTGGTTTCGGGAGCATTGCAAGAAATAGGGCCGTTATGGGTAGACATGCATCCAGTGAATAGGTGGACGGCATTTAATAAGTGCATCTTGGGCTGATCTGGCCTTTTCTTTTCCTAAGTTCAATGTTTTTTATTTTTTTTGCTGTTGTTGAATCAGGTTGTGAAGTGGAATCAAGAGGGTCCATAATCTAATGTGTGTGGTGTGTGTTGTTGTTGTGTGGTGTTTGCGTTTTGCGTGTGCGTGTGTTTCACATTATATAATCACCAAATTTTAATGATCCCTTAAGGGAGTTAATATCCCGTTGAGTTAATTTTTTTACATTTGCACGTTTATCATACTAGGCCCGAGTTAAAACATTTTTTTGGCCACTTTTCTGAAGCGGCTGTTTGGCAGCACTTAACCCTTTAATTCTTATATTTCTTTTCAATCGTTTTGTGGATTACTTACATTTCTTTTTTTATCCTTTTTTCATGCCACAAAAGTTTTATTTAATTCTTTGTAGCCCTTTCTGGGTGTTGTTTTTTAATTCCCTTTGTTTTGGTGCCCTATGTCAAAGACTTTCCTTGTTTCACCCTGTTGTTGTGTGTGTGTGTTGTGTGTTTTGTGTTGATTACCTATTTTTAGCTTAAGAGCTGATTTATTGGTGTCTCGTCTTATACTTGTTCTATAATACTTATTTTTTCAATATTCCCATCTTACATTCCTCCCTTAAGCTTCCACTCGTCACCACTTTATTTAAGAGAAAAATTTTCAATGGCCTTTCCAGTTTTCACTTTTTCCTCATTTCAACGGTTGGCTTTTGTATTCTGCAACTTTTCACATTTTTTTCTTCTTCTGAAATCATTTACATAATTTTAAACTTAATGGAACTGCACAGAACCTTTTTGGCACCCCAATTGTGTCTCCTCCAATGCAAACATTTTTACTTTTAAACTTGTTCAATTTCCTCTCAGGAAAAAAGTCTCGCACATCAATTAACTTATCTTTATCCTTCTATATTTGCAATTTCCCTTATTAGTCTTTCATGGGAAACCCCCCCCGTTTAAAACTTCTGAAAGTCAAGTAAATACAATCTAATCCCTAAAATTTCAAATTTTCGTATTTTGATTTCGATTTCTTTAACATATAAAAGTTTTTTTTTTCCATTTTCCACTTGTGTCGCTTCTCCACACTGGTAATTTCTGTGCAATACCCAAACCCCATTTAATTAGTTTATTCCAGTTTGATTTATTTTAGACGACTTTGTTATCTGTTACTCTAATGGGTATTTTTTACCCCTTTAACAAATTTTTTCTTTACCCCAAAACCTTTTTTAATTACACCAAGTGGTGCATCTTCCTTACCCATCCTTCTTCCTTACTCTGGTCATTAGTTAGTAACATACTATCAGGTTTCTTTAATTTTATAATATTCTACAGATTGATGGACTGAAACATCCCACTCCCGCTGAGGACTGATTACCTCATTTCTCCTCCTTCCTTACGCCTTTCCTCTTTGTATTGGCTATGAAGCCACTGTGTGCGAACGTTTCCTGAATAAAAGATTCCCTATGCTGCTTTTAAGTGTTCTAATCTTCAATTTTTATATTCTTTAGTTCTTTTTTTTTTGAGATTATATTTGTTTTAAATCTTAAACTTGTGTTATTCTTGTTTTCCCCTTTCCCCCCCGTTTGTTTTAAACATAATTTCTCATCTGTCTTGTGGTTAATTCGTATAAACGTTTTCTTAATGTCCTATGAAGTTTTTCACATATTTTCCCCCTACATCTGTACGTCAACAAAGCTCTTAAAAGTTGGGAAAACCACAGAGCATTTCTCATGGCTTGAGCTGTTTTATCTTTGGGTCCTTCTATCGTGACTTCCTTTTCCCAGCGCATAGAACCCTTGTGGGTTTAGCGCCCAAATTTTGATTAAAATTTCTTTAAAGCCCACCCAAAACCATTTTACCCCAAAACAATCCCCCAAAAATCTGGTTTTTTAAAACTCCTTTTTTTTGGTAAATTTTGGGAAGGGTTTTTAAATTTTTTAAATGGAAAAAATTTAAAATAGAAACTGCAATTAAAAAAAATGCTTTTTGTGACCGTTCGTTTTGAACTGAAAAAGCCCACGGGGGGCGGAAAAAGGGGTTTTTTTCTTTGGGGGGCGGGGGGGAAAAGGTTCTTTTTTTGTTTTTTTTTTGCAAAAACTTAAATTTAATTTTTTTTTAAAAAATTTCCCCCCCGCAAATTTTTAAAAAATTTTAGAAATTTGCAAGTTCCGCGCTTTTAAATTTTTCCATAAAAATTTTATTTAGGTCTCTCCAAACAATTTTTTTTTTAAAAATCCATTTTAAAATTTTAAAACCCCCCTTCCCCTTTTAATTTTTTAGTTGCCAATTAACTCTGTTTTCTGAATGGCCCTTTTTTCCCCATTTTTTTTTTTTGGATTTTTTTTTTTTTTTAAAAACCTTTGGTTCCCTGAAAGGTTCCATTTTAGTATTTTAAAATTTGGTTTTTTGGTTTAAAGTGTGTGTTTGAGTAAAGACGCCCCTTTCGTTTTTTGTTTATCATTTTTTATTTAAAATTTTTTTTTCCACTTTTTAATTGTAATTTTTCACTTTTTAAACTGCAAAAAATGTCCCTCACTAAGATGGACCCCTTTTCTTTTCCCCCAAAAAGTGGCCCTTTTTTTTTTTTTTTTTGGGGAAAAATTAAAAATCTTTTAGGGACCGGGAGGTAAAATGGTTTAAGGCCGAGAAACCCAATCCAGTTACTGAGGTTTTGTTTGGGGTTGGGTATTTTTTTAAGCCAGAAAAAAGAATAAAAGGGCGGGGCCCCAAGCATAAAACCAAAACCCCCAAACCCCAAAAACCCCCCAAAAAACCCCCCCCCACCCAAAAAAAAAAATTTAAAAAAACCCCCCCCAACCCCCCCCCAAAGAACCCCCGAACACCCAACAAAAACCCCCAAAAAAACCCCCAAAAACAAAAAAAAAAACAAAACACACACCAAACCCCCCAAAAACCCCCCCCCCCCTTTTAAATTTTAAACGTCACCCCCTCCAAAAAAAAACCCCACACAAAACCCCAAATCCCCAAAATTTTAAAACCCAAAACCAAAAAACCTTACCCTCCCCAAAACCCCCCGTTTTAAAAAACTATCCAAAATAAAATTCATATTTAAAATTTGGGGTCCCCAAAAAAAAAAAAATTTTTTTTTGAACCACATCTTTCCCTTTTGGGTTACCTCAACCCTTTTCCCCCAACCCCCCCCTTTTTTTTTAAAAAAAAGATTTTTAAAAATTTTTCCGGGGGTTTTGGGGCCAACCAAAAAAGGCCCCTAAAAATTATGGGAAAAAAAAACTTGGTATTTGTTTTTCCCCTTAAAACTAATTTTTCAAAAGGTGGGTAAACCCAAAAAACCCTTTTTGGCCAAAATTTTTCTTTTTAACCTGAAAACCAAAATTTAAAATTGAAAAAAAAAAACCTTTTAAAAAAAACTTTTTTTTTTTTCTTTTTTTTAAATTATTTAAATTTCAAAATAATTTTTGTGAGGTAAATTTAAAAATTTTTTTTTTTAAGTTTTTGGGAATTTTCTAATTTTTGGGACCCAATTTTAAATTTTTTTCTGCATATAAAATTTTCTTTAAAATTTCAAACTTAAACACGAAATCGTAAATGTCTTCTTGGGGGAAAAAAATTTCAGAGGTAAACCCAACCCCCCCCCTTGGGCACCATTTCCCCATCCTCACACACCAAATTTCCCCCCTTTTTTTCTGGGGCCCCTTTGTGGGCCCCTTTTTTGATAAATTTTCAGGGTTTAAAAAATTTTTTCCCAAACAAAAGAACCCCAAAAAAAAAAGGAATCGGAAAAATGGGGGGGAGGCAAAAAAAGCAAATTCTAAACCCCCCGGGGGGGGCACGGGAAAGGGGGGACACCCCATCAAACCCCACCCCCAAACACACAAAAAAAACCCCAAAAACCCAAAAAACAACCGGGGGGGCCCCCGGCAAAACCGAAACCCCGGAAAAAACCACACCCCAAAAAAAACAAAAACACCCAACCCCGTTTTTCACTACAAAGCTTTAAATTTTTTTA
>NW_026464556.1:0-13667 GCF_026875155.1 Cherax quadricarinatus
GTGGGGGAGGGGGGGCTGGGAGGTGTGAGTGGGGGAGGTGTGTGAGTGCTGGGAGGTGTGTGAGTGCTGGAGGTGTATTGAGTGTGGGGGTGTGTGGATGTTGGGAGGTGTGTGAGTGGGGGAGGTTGTGGTGGGAGGTGTATGAGTGCTGGGAGGTGTGTGAGTGCTGGGAGGTGTTGGAGGGTTGGGAGTTGGGGTGTAGGGAGGTGTGTGGGGGCTGGGAGGGTGTGTGGGGGTGTTTGGGAGAGGTGTGTGAGTGTTGGGAGGTGTGTGGTGTTGGGAGGTGTGTGAGTGCGGGGAGGTGTGTGAGTGTTGGGAGGTGTTGTGAGTGTTGGGACATGTGGAGGGGTTTGGAGGTGTGTGAGTGTTTGGGAGGTGTATGAGTGCTGGGAGGTGTGTGTGTGTGTTGTATGTATATATATATATATATATTTATATTTTATATTATATATATATTTTATATTATAATATATATATATATATATATTATACATATATAAATATAGGGAGGTACCACCTCTGGGAACTGTCATAGGGACCTCATCCTCAGAGAAAAGAATAACTTGCTTCGGGGAAACTCAAGGTTCTCCCTGAAGCTGTTTGAGAATTTTCTCCTACCCCCCCCCTATTTTCAGGTATGTTTTATTTAAAGCAAAATACAGTGGCCAACCATTCACAAAAATACTCAGAAAGTAAAACAACATAGGTAATTAGAGCTACATCTCGAATACTTCGTCCAGCACCCCTGCGGTGGGCCGCGGGGCCCAGAATGCTGCAGGGGTTTCTCTCTGGATCGCAACACTGAGTCTCTGAAAGAGGAAGCTGGTCGCCTAGTGGTCTTTGGTTTCTATGATGAGCTTTTCACCCAGCTCTTTGAGGAACTTTAGAGCACACTTGCCCATGCTCCAAGGTCTCCGACCCTTTGGAATGAAGTTATAGCAAAGGGGAAAGGTCTTCATATTTTCGGATCTTCTAGGTCTCCCTGTGGCTGGCAGCTCCACCCCCTTCCACTACAGAGTATGGCAAGTAGGTTCTGCCAATGTGGCAGCACAGGTGTAGCCCCAGGCCAATCTGCTTTCCCTCCCTTTCCCGGGTAGAAAAGTGGCTCCATCAGGACACTTTTTACTTCCATCAGACCTCTGTACTTGGGGTTCCCGTTGAGCTGGGCACGGGCTGTGGCGAGGCTTCTCTTTATTATGTCATTGATCTCCTCATGTCTGGCATACTTCCCTTCTGCTGTGTGGCACCACGAGACCATGAAGTCCGAATTGATCAGCTGTCGCCTGCCGCAAATACACCTTTTTCGGTGAGGATGGGGCGGCTAGGCGAAGAGCAACACCAAAATCCGAATGGCCTGTGGGTGGGAGACGGGTGTCCAGGGACGAATTGGGAACAGCTAACAGGAAATCTCCTGAGTGTGGTGCCTTCACTGCCAGGAGACGAGCTTTGTTCTTTCCTGAAGCATTGGAGGCATTGTGTTGGGATTTTTTCCATGATCGGTTTGTCCCAGTGGGACTGTTTGTGCTGTTTGGGAGGAGCGGGTCTACTGGAGGAGTCTGTAAGGTGTCCCACCGAATCGCTGCTTCAGTAAACCTGGGGTCTTTGAGCTCCTCCCAAAGGGTTTTCTCAAGCGTTCGGGCACTATCTTTTTGATAATGCACTGGAAGCCAAACACGAAGACAGAAAAAGCAGGTAAAGCAAACATGCGTTGCTTACGCACCCCTATACCTCCCAGTCGCACTGGGAGGGTTGCCTGATCCCATTGCTCATCCTCTAGTGACAGGTTCAGTGCCTTCTTAAAAGTTGATCTGGGTGTGCGTCATATTCATCGAGTGTTGGGTTGTCAAAAGAGGGTGCACCCCTCAAAAAGTGAGTCTTGGCATATTTAAGACACCTTGTTGGGAGATACAGAGCATCATGGGCATCAAGAATCGCTTATTCTCTCCTCCATTTCATCAGGTCATTAAAATTTGTCCTGGGGGACGTATCGTGGCCTGGTGACCCAGCGGTGCCCCCAAGAGGGTACTGTTGGAGGGAGTTGTAGTTGAGATTTCCCGGGGAGGTTTTCTTCGCACAGCATTGATTATTTCCTGGTTCGCTGTGATGATTTCACACTTGGAGGGATTGAGGATGAGTCCCAAGCCCTTCCCCCTGTGTTTTCACCAGTTGTAGGTCCCCACGAGGGACTCTTCAGTACCTGCCAGAGTGCCATCATCCGGGTACCAGATATTGAGCTCACTGCGTAGGCTGGAAATTAGTTCTCTTACTGCCAAGCAAGAGAATGGAGCGAGTGGGTCACCCTGCGAACACCTCTGATGATTGAATTTCATGTTCTCCAAACAAAAGAAATTTAGAGTTTGCTGTAGCCGGCTGAAATGAAGGGAAAGAGGGCTGGGGAACCGAACCGAACAGCTGGCAAAACAGCATCTCTCTTTTACCCTATTAAAGGCATTTCTAAAATCAAGTTTGACTATGGCCTTGTCTTCTGGTAGGTCCTTGATGTAGGCCCTTGCCGCATGAGCTGCAGCTTCACTGCCTTTAGAGACCCCAAAGCCCAGTTTTGGGGTGGCTGGAGTAAAGTGGCAGCTTCAGCGAATGTTTTTCACTGCTGCTTTGGCAACGAGACGGCGAAGAGTGTTTCCAACTGCAATGGGTCTGATTCCCCCTCCCTCTTCTTCAAAGCACATAGTGAGGCTCCAAAAAGAAAGGTTTAATTTCTTCTGGATTCGCCCAGCCAGGCAATTGTTGACGAAAGTTGTTAACTCTGTGAGAAGAATTGATGCAAAATTCACCGAGTATATGAATTTACCATCTCTTTGAGGTGCGGGGTCGAATTCCAGTGTAACCTCCTGCAGATCCTGCTGGAAATGACACGATCGTCTTATAGACTTCCGATTTGGCAAAATTAATGTTCAGTGATGGGTCTTCCTCAGGTTGTCGTTGTGGCAGGGGGTCCCCGGTTGGATGCTTGTCTCTTAGTTTGGGGTGGGTTTATCCTTTGGGGGTACAGTGTCGTCACTTTTAATTTTCTTTTGTCCACTGTGTTACCTTCTTCAATTTTTTTTGCTAACCTGTGGGCAATTTTCTCGTTTTTTAAGGACTTTTTCTTGGTCCCCCTTTGATTCCCGCGGATAGGGGAGAGGACACGTTTTCGTTTGGGTAGTTGCGCACTGCCTTGATAACGCGTGGTTAGCAGTTTTTCCTCGTCTTTCAGGGAAATGCAAAACAGACATTTTCCCAACAAGGAAGGGTTTCGCCATGTTGGGGGCCCGGGTTTAAGTTGTGGAACCTCCATTCACCCGCTTAAGAAGGTCTTGAATTTCCCTGTGCATAAAGGGCGAGCCGGGTTTAGGGATGTGGGATTTAAAGTATGTAGCAGTGGATTTTAATGCCAACAAAAAGGTTATCGCAAGTGACGAGGTTCCAGGGTATTGTATCTCCTTTTGGGGGCTGTGGGGCTGCTTCTGCTGGGGGCTTTTGTGATCCCGCCCCATCTATTTGTGCACGAAAAACGGCCGTCCCTGTTGCGTGCTCGAAAAATTTCCCCACACCTTTACCGGGGCCTCTTCTTTCCTTGTTGGGTGCTTTTTTTCCCTTTTGGGTTTTTTTTGGTGGTTGGGGGTTTTTAAAGTCTGCCTTTCCTCAAAACTGTGTGATAAGCCCAGGGTGAAGGGGGAAAATTTTGGGGCATGGGAATACCGCTTTTGGTTTATGGTGGTGGTGTAAGGGGAGGAGAGGGAAACTCCCGTCCTTTTTTGGTGGGCGGTGGGAAGGGAAAAGGGGGGAGTGGAAGGGATGTGTGCTTATTACAGATATTTAAAAAAAGTCAGGTGTTTTACTTTACACTGTAATTCATAATAAAGTTGTTAAATTTGGTTTTAATTTCCTTTAAATTCACAACCTTTTTTTAAAAGTTTTTTTTCCCCAAAATAACAAAAACCCAAATTTTTTAATCTTGCCCCGTTACAACTTTTTTTTGAGATCCGTAGACCTAAACCCCCTGACCCTTTTAACCACCCCTCAAAGAAATCGTTATAAACACAGTTGCAAAAAAAATCACGGAACGGGGGGGTTTTTAAACCCCCTGGCAAATGGGGTATAAAAAATCTGAGTTTCAGGGGCTTTTATTTGCCATGGGTTCCAACCCCCCCCTTTTCCGGGGTTTTACAAGGAGTCTTGTGTAAACATATTGGTGTTGGCGAGGGGAAATTTTAGGTGGGGTTTTGGGGGACCCCGTTTTATCATTTAACCCCAAAAAAGGGCACTGCAACAGGCCCTTTCTGGCCCACCGGCCATACTTGGAGGGTCCCCCCCCCAAACCCAAAACCCCCTAAAAAAAATTCCCTTTGCCCAAAACCCCTTTTCAAAAGTTAATTTTAAGTAATAAGCTTTGATAACCGTTTTTTAAATCCAAATGCAAAGGGCCCCCAAAAATATTGACGCATTCACCTGCTATAACTTGGGCCTGTTAAAACATTTTTTACCCGTTACACACCCAAATTTTACCCGTTACCCACTTTGACCCCGGGTTTCACCACATTGCCTGTTACACACATTTACCCCTTTTTTCACACCCTTGACCTTTTACACAAAAATTTACCTGTTTTTTCAATTTACCCGTTACAAATTTTACCTGTTTAAAAACATTTACCCTTTTTTTACACCCTGGGCCTGTTTAAAACCCATTGACCCCGTTACAAAACATTGACCTGTTACAACATTCACCTGGTTTTACACACTGAACCCGTTTTCACACCTGACCTGATACAACATTTTACCCGTTACAACCCCTTTTTACCCGTTACACACTTTTACCCGTTTCAAAATTCACCCCGTTACCCCCATTCACCCGTTTTAAACAAATTGAACCTGTTTTTTGACACACTGAATGGGTTTCAACACTGACCCGTTACAAACAAATTTACCCCTTACACACATTATTCACCCGTTCACACATTTACCTGGTAATAAAATTGACCTGTTTTGTTTACCGACCTGTTCACACATTCACCCTTTACACAACATTTTCCACCCTTGAGGAACCCCCCACATTTTTCCCCCACCGCCCCCCCCCCCTTTCCTTTTCCCTTTCCCCCCATTGACCTGTTTTTGACACACTGCCTGTTTAAAACACTTTACCTGTTTTTCACAATTTCACCCGTTAACAATTTCACCTGTTTTCAACATTCACCGGGTTAATCACATTGACCTTTTTTGACCACTGAAAATGTTTAAAACCACTGAACCCGTTACAAAACACCCCTTACACACATTCACCTGTTTAAAAAACATTTAACCGGTTTAACACTTTGACCCCGTTAACACAATTTAACCGTTTTCACACACTGACCCGTAACACATTCACCCGTTTTTCACCATTCACCTTTTTACCCCTATTTACCCGTTAACCCCATTTACCTGTTAACAAAAGACGTGTTTTCCCCCCTGTTACACACATGACCTTTTTAACAAAATTTTCCCCGTTTCACACTTTTAAAATGTTACCACATTGACCTGTTTTTAAAATTTCCCCGTTTAAAAACCCCTTGACCTTTTTTAAACACACTGCCCCGTTTTAACATTACCCTCCACTTACCTGGTACAACATTCACCGTTACCACTTTAAATGTTACACACATTGCCCCGTTTAACTTTTTGACCTGGTTCAACATTTTATTTTTTACACCCCATTTCCTGTTTTTAAACATTCACCGTTACCAAAATTACCTGTTACAACCCCTTACTGTTACCCACTTTTACCCCTTTTCACACAGGACACACAATTTTACCGGGTTACACACCCTTGAATTTTTTACAACATTGGAACCTTTTACCTTTCAATTTCACCCGGGTTCGCACATTGGGCCTGTTTCCACATTACCCCCATGCCCCAAAAAGACCCGGTTTCCCACCCTTTTCCCGTTACACATTCAGTTTTCACACATTGACCTTTTTACACACTCCCGATCCTAAAACCCTTTCACACCTTCCCGTTTCCCCACACATTTCCCCCGAATTGTTACAAAAAACACCCGGGTTTCCACATTTACCTGTTTTTACACATTTTTCCCGTTACACATTACTGACCTGTTACACACATTTATTTTTTTAAAACCCACCCTTCCCCTTCCCGTTACACACATTCCCTGTTACACACACTCACCCGTTAACAAAACTGACCTTTTTAACAATGAAACCCGTTTTCACATCCCGCCCTGTTACACACATTTCCCGTTACACACACTGACCTTTTTACAAAAACCCCCCCACTGAACCCGTTAAAACAGTTTACCTGTTAAAAAAGGAATTTTAACGCGGGCCTGTTTACAACATTCCCCGTTACAAAACACTGACCTGTTAAAACACATTACCGTTACAACATTCACCTTTACACCATGCCCGTTTACCCACATTACCTGTTACACACAGTGACCGTTTCCCCATGGGCTGTTACACATTCTTCCTGTTACACCCATTCAACCCGTTACACACACTGACCCGTTTTAAACATTCCCTTTTTACCCCCAAAAACGACCTGTTCACTTAACTTTTTCCCCTGTTTTACCCCAATTCCTGTTTTTTACACCTGACCTTTTTAACACATTCACCGGTTAAACACACTGACCTGTTACACCCTTCACCTGTTACACACTTCACCTGTTTCACACATTTCCCCGGTTTAAAATTGACCCGTTTTTCCCCAAAATTTACCTGTTTCCAAAAACTGACCTGCCAAAACAATTTAACCTGTTAAACAAATTCACCTGTTACACACAACCCGACCCCGCTATACACTTTTACCTGTTTACCCTTTTCCCCACTGACCGCTATACACATTTACCTGTTTTCCCCACAGGACCTGTTAACATTACCTGTTACACCATTCTGAAAATTTTAATTACACACTTATCTGTTACACACAATTTCCCTGACCTCCGCCAATTTTGACAAAAATTACCTGTTACACCTATTCACTGTCACATATTTTGGCCTGTTACACACAATTGTTTTTTGTTTTACACACCCGACCGGTTTCACACACTGACCGCAATACTTTAAAACCACCACCTGTTTTCACACCACCCGTTTTTACACCTGACCCGTTTTAAAACATTTTACTTTTTACACACATTACTGTTAACTAAATTTTCCCCACTGACCCTTTTTTTATTTCACAATTTTCCCCCTGTGTTAAAATTACATTTCACCCCGCCCGTTCCCCACCCTTCCTTTTTAAACCATTGGGCCCGTTTAACACAGGACCTGTTACACCATTATTTTTTACAACATTCACCTTTTTCACACCTCTGACCTGAAATTAGTTCCCCACTTCCTGTTAAAAATTACCGTTACACCACTGACCTGTTTTCACACCCTTTTACCCGTTTCCCCACATTTACCCCGTTTAACACACTGGCCTGTTAAATCAATTACCTGTTAAAATTTCCACACTGACCTGCTTACAACTTACCTGGTAAAACACACTGTTAAAAAAGTTTTTTACACACTTACCCGTTACACACACACTGTTTAAAACCCCACGACCTGTTAATTCACATACAACCTGTTTCACACATTACCTTTTTACACACCTTTTCATTACCTGTTACACACATTACCCGTTTTCACACATTATGTTACACAACTGACCTGTTACACATATTACCTGTTAAAACACCCTGAAACCCTTTTTCATCAACCTTTCACCCCCGTTACACATATTACCTGTTACCACACCCTTGACCCGTTACACACATTAAACCTGTTACACACTTTTACCTGTTACACCACTGGAAATTTTTAAAATTCACCTGTTACAAAACTTACCTGTTTTCACCAAAATTTACCTGGGTTTCACCCCGAATTTCACCTGTTACACACATTCACCTGTTAAGGCACAATTCACCTGTTACACCACTGAACCCGTTACAAATTCACCCGTTAAACCATTCCCCTGTTACACCCAAAAACCCGTTTTTCCCCATTTCCCGTTTTTCACATCACTTCTGCCCTTTACCTTTTCCCATTCCCTTTTAAAAATGATTTTAAAACAATTTTCCCCGTTACCCCACATTCACTGTTCCCCCTGACCCGTTTTCTTTTACCTGTTACAAAAAATTTTCCTGTTTTTTTTTCCTAAACCCGTTACATTAAACCCGTTAAAAATTCACTTTTTACACACATTTAAAATGTTTCACACATACCTTTTTTTACACAACTGACCCGTTTTAAAATTCACCCGTTAACAAACATTACCTGTTAAACATTCCAACCTGTTACAACCTGACCCGGTTAACACATATTTACCTGTTAAACACGCCTGAAAAACCCCTTTTTACACCCCATTCACCCGTTTCCACCCCTGACCTTTTTCACCATTCACCCGTTACACACCTGACCCGGTTTTTCCCCATTTTTACCTTTTTACCCCACACTGACCTGTACATTCAACCGTTACACACCTTACCTTTAACAATTTACCTGTTCTCACACTGACCCGTTTAACAACCATTTCCCCCGCTGTTACACAATTCACCTGTTAAAACACTGGGTTTTTTACAAAAAATTTCCCCGGGTTTCACACATTCCCTTACCCAAAGTCGACTTCACCTGTTTCCCCAAAATTTTACCGTTTACCACACATGACCTGTTTACACCTTTTTAACCCGTTACACACATTCCCTGTTACACTGACCTGTTACATTCACCTGTTACAAAACATTTTACTTTTATTACACCTTTCCCGTTAACACAACCCCGTTTAAAAATTTGTTACACAAATTCCCTGTTTTCACACATTCAGTTAAAACACACCCGTCTGTTTTCATTCACCTGTTTTTTACACCTTACCTGGGTTTTTCACACCCTTCCCCCGTTACCCAAATGACTGTTACACCTTTAAAGACCCCGTTAAAAAACGCTGATGTTTAAAAACATTCCTTTTTAAACACACTGACCTTTTACACAACTGACCCCCATTTCCCTTTTAAAAACACGCCTTTTTTACCTGTTACACAATTCACCTGGTTTTCACACACTGACCTGTTTTTCACCTAATTACTGTTACACCCCCTGTTGTTTAAAAATTTTACCTGTTTCACCATTAACCTTTTACCTTCCCGGGTTAAAAACCCCACTGACTTTTTTCCCCACATTACCCGTTTTCACAATTCACCTGTTAACCCCCACTGACCCGTTAAACAATTTCCTGTTTTCACCCCCCTTAAAATTTTGGAAAACCCACAAAATTCCCCGTTTTTTAAAATTTTCCCGTTACACACATTTTACCTTTTTTACACACTTTTCCCCCTTAAAACCACATTCACCTGTTACACACATTCACCTGTTTCACTTTACCTGTTTTTCATTCACCTGTTACCCCACATTCACCTTGTTAAAACACATTTTACCTGTTACACACCTTTTACCCGGGTTTCTTTTACCTGGGTTTCACACATTCACCTGTTACCACATTCCCTGTAAAACACACTGAACCCGGTTTCACATTCGACCTGTTTAATTTCACGCTGACCTGTTACACCCCCCTTTCACCTTTTTACCACACTGACCTTTTTACACATACTGACCCGTTAAACACGTTTACCCGTTACACACATTAAACCCGTTACACACACGCCTGTTTTCAACACGCCTGTTTTCACCCCATTCACCCGTTTTTTAAAAACACTTTTCATGTTACACACATTTTTCCCCGTTACACATATTCCCCCTGTTATCCCGACAACTTCCTGTTTTTCAACAAATTTACCTGTTTTTCAACACTGACCTGTTTAAAAATTCACCCGTTACACACTTCACCCGTTAAACACTGACCCTGTTTCACACATTGCCCGTTTTACACATTCACCTGTTTCACACATTCACCTGTTACACCATTCTTTTCCCAAACATTTCCTGTTACACACAATGAAAACACACACTTCCCGTTACACACAATTTTCCGTTTACACACTGACCCCGGTTTCACACAATTACCTGTTTTCACACTTTACCTGTTAAAAAATGCCCTGTTACAACCCACCCGTTCACACATTACCTGTTTCACCAAATTCTGTTACAATTCCCCGTTTTTCCAAAATTCAATTTTTACACAAAACCCCGTTTTTAAAAAACCCCAAAATGCCCTTTTTAAAACAAACCCGTTACACCAAAACCCTGTTCAAAATTTTACCTTAAAACAACTGCCGGTTCACAATTTTGCCTTAAATTTAAAACGCCGGGCTGCCGGGGGGGGAATTTTATCCCTTTAAAACCTGTTCCAGCGCATGGGGTTGGTTAAACTTTTTGGGACCCCGTTAAAACTCCGCTTGGGTTTTCCTGGGGGGGGTTAAAACAATTTTCCGAAAAATTTTTTACCGGGGGGAAACAACTACCTTTTTCCCAAATTTTAGGGTTAAAAAAAACCTTTGGGGGTGACCTGTTTTTAAAATTTTTCCCCGCCCTTACCAAAAAAAAAAAAATATTATTTTATAATATAATGTTAATTAATTTAAAATTTATTTATAAATTATTTAAAATTTATTTTGTTTAAAATTATTTTACAAAACACATTGTTTCCTTTTTTAAAACACCTTTGTCTGGTTAAACCACAAAATCACAACCCTTCCCTTTTCAAAACCTTGGGGTTATCAACCCCCCAATTCAGGTTTTTTTTAAAATTAAATTTTTTGTTTTTAACCCCCAAATTTGGTTTCATTTTACATTTTCACTTACCTGTTCCACCTGACCTGACCCACCCCGGGCCTTTTAAAAACACAAAAAAATGGCTGTTGTTTTAAAAACTGACTTTAAAAAATTTAAAATGTTAACCTATTTTGTTTAAAATTGGTTTCCTAGTTTTACAATTGCCCGTACACATACTGTTACATACGCTGCCCTGTTACGCACATTCACCTGTTACACACACTGACCTGTTACACACACTGACCTGTTACACATACTGACCTGTTACACACAATGACCCTAGAAGTGCATAAAGGTTATTACACTAAAACTGACTCAAAGCCAGGCAGTGCACAATTGTCGGCTGTGTTTGTGAATATTTCGCCTGTTCTTGCGAATTCTAAGCATTGTAAAAATCTCTAGTCGGTCGATGCATGCAGGGGATGAGATGAAAGGCTGTAAGCCACCTGCCTGAAGGCTAGCTGACTTGGATAAAAACGTCTAGCGTGAGCTGGACGCCTAGGTATTGGTCCAGTTTGGTACGGTGGGTAAAGCACTACGTACCTTGTTGCAAGGTTCGTAGGTTCGAATCTCCTTTGGGCAGAGATCAGTGTTTGTGAATATTTCGCCTGCTCTTGCGAATTCTAAGCATATATATAAATAAAGTATTATATATATATATATATATATATATTATTATATATATATATATATATTATATATATATTATATATATATATATATATATATATATATATATATATATTAAATTTATATAGCAGGAACATCATATCGTCTACCTATAGTAAAAGAGCACGCTTGATGCTGCGTGGCAAGTGACACACACATCACAGGAGGCCATGTCCAGGGTGACTGAACACCTTGGTACAGAGGTCAACCCCCACAAGTCCCTCAGGTTATTATTCACTATGATTATGATTAAGCCAAGAGACTGCTTAGGTACATTTTACTCGTATAGTGGCTGGAGTGTCTCTACTCTGACCCACGCTCGCCCACCTGACCCACCTCGTGAGCATTATATCAACAATCACAAGAAAGAGAGAGTGTGACTCGTTGTTATGACAACACAAGAGCTTCTAAGAGGTAATACAGTGGAACCTCAGTGTTTGTTCTTAATTGGTTCCTAGGTAGTGTTCGAACTACGAAAAGTTCGATATCTGAAACAGTATTTCCCAGGCTTTAATTACCAGCCTCACACACAGGAGGATGTTGAACTGACTCTTCCAAAACTCTCTGAGAGTTATATCAGTGTTAGAGATTACCTGAAAATACTTTTGAAACGGCTTTCCTGTAAAGATTTTTGAAATTCGTTCGGACTCCATGAAAAACGTTCAAAGATAAGGTCAATTTTTCTGAACAAAATTGTTCGAATTCCGGTTTGTTCGAGGTCCAGTGCGTTCGAACACCGAGGTTCCACTATATATTATACTGTACTTCTGTGTTAAGTTTTGTACAACGTGTATAGAACATTTACCACTCAATGCAACGTCACATCGGTCGAATATGGGACTAGATATGAGGGGGAACTTAAGGCATCATTCACTCATCAGGAAAACCTCTGGCACCAACGTTGAAATAAAACAGGGAGTCCAGGCATCAAGAACTGCAAGCAGAGGTGAAGCAGTTGCTGTGCAGTTCCTGACGACTCCCTGTGTCACATACCTGAGTCAGGTGAGGCAGTTGCTGTGCAGTTCCTGACGACTCCCTGTGTCACATACCTGAGTCAGGTGAGGCAGTTGCTGTGCAGTTCCTGACGACTCCCTGTGTCACATACCTGAGTCAGGTGAGGCAGTTGCTGTGCAGTTCCTGACGACTCCCTGTGTCACATACCTGAGTCAGGTGAGGCAGTTGCTGTGCAGTTCCTGACGACTCCCTGTGTCACATATCTGAGTCAGGTGAGGCAGTTGCTGTGCAGTTCCTGACGACTCACTGTGTCACATACCTGAGTCAGGTGAGGCAGATGCTGTGCAGTTCCTGACGACTCCCTGTGTCACATACCTGAGTCAGGTGAGGCACTTGCAGTGCAGTTCCTGACGACTCCCTGTGTCACATACCTGCGTCATGTGGTAACATGACGACTCTGTGTCACATACCATCGTCATGTGGTAACATACATACGACTCCTGTGTCACATACCTATCATAGCAATGTGGAACATCTGCGACTCCCTGTGTCCACATATCATCATCAGTGGTAGCAAATGGCGACTCCTGTGTCACTTCTACACTCATGTGTACAACATACGAGTCCCTGTGTACATTCATCGTCATGTGTAACAACATAACGACTCCCTGTGTTCACATATCATCATCATGTGGACAACATGGCGTTCTCACTCCTGTGTCACATATCTCATCATGTGGTACAACGTCATGACGACTCCCTGTGTCACATATCATCATCATGTGGTAACAACATGACGACTCCCTGTGTCACATATCATCGTCATGTGGTAACAACATAACGACTCCCTGTGTCACATATCATCATCATGTGGTAACAACATGACGACTCCCTGTGTCACATATCATCATGTGGTAACAACATGGCGACTCCCATGTGTCACATATCATCATCATGTGGTAACAACATGGCGACTCCTGTGTCACATATCATCGTCATGTGGTAACAACATGACGACTCCCTGTGTCACATATCATCATCATGTGGTAACAACATGGCGACTCCCTGTGTCACATATCATCGTCATGTGGTAACAACATGACGACTCCCTGTGTCACATATCATCATCATGTGGTAACAACATGGCGACTCCCTGTGTCACATATCATCATCATGTGGTAACAACATGACGACTCCCTGTCACATATCATCTTATGTGGTAACAACATGACGACTCCCTGTGTCACATATCATCATCATGGTGACACTGCACTCCCTGTGTCACATTATAATCCCCATGGTGTAAAGGGAGGGTTTTAAAAAGATGTGGGAAAAATTGG
>NW_026464557.1:0-14485 GCF_026875155.1 Cherax quadricarinatus
TTTTTGTCTAAATACACCTTCAAAGGCGCCAGCGGAGTTTTCCAGCGTAAATCTTGAACAAAAACCTTGGGGGGGTGTTTTTTTTTTCCCGGGGCCTTAGACATTTCTGGGGTTATTGCATGGGAAATTTCAAAGTGATCTGCGTGGGCAGCAGTATCTAACAAGTTAGTAGGGGGAAAGTCAAAAGATAAGTATGCACCCTCTCTGGAAAATATTTAAAAAGATCTTCATGCAACTTTCAGCTGGGAAAGTGACTCGACTGAGACGGCTCCCCGCGGCCCTACGCCAACGCTCGAAAGCAGAGAGCTTTTCCCGCAAAGCCCAAACCAAGACTGCTGAGGATATTTCTTCAGAGTTCTAAACATCTTCAAATAACTGACAGGTAAAAAATCATAAGCTTTCCCAGAAGACAATCTTTTACCTGAGTATAATCAGAATATTGTTCAAAAGGTAAGTTGGCAGTTAGGGTTTTGGGCTTTTCCTATTAAAGTTTGAATGTATTAAAGCAGCCCAATATTTAGGAGGCCATTGCATCACCTTCGCCTGATTTTCGAATGCTTCAAAAATGAATTTTAAATTATCCTCCGTAAATTTAGGCATCAAAGAGGCTGCTTTACCAAGGTCAATGAATGGGATTGTATACATGTTACTAGATTCTCTTTCTTCCCTCAGTACTTCCCGTTCATAAAGCAAAGATTCACGTTCAAAATTCTCCCTTTTTAACTTTCTCGGGCTTCTACAAAGGAGGGTTTGAAGAAATTTAAAATACGTTCTAGACTTTTCAAAATTCTCCTTAGATTGAATAGTAGTCAAAAGGGCTAAAGAGATTTGAGGTGGAACGTGTTCATCATCCAAAAGGACTTCTTGTTCTGTTTCAAAACTATCTGTAAATGGTTTCCCTGGATCCGTTTCTTTAGTGTGATTGAGTTCTGTTCCCCTTTATGTCCTTGGAGATGGAATTGGAGTCGTTGTAGCAGCGTAGCGTTTCCGAGTATCAGGAAGTTCATGTCCGTCGTCTCCAGTAGGGGTTGTTAGCGTCGTAGTTTCGGCCTCGGCGTCTGTAGAAAAGAATTTAAAAGGAAGGAATATCTGCTTCTCCATTCTCGATCTCTGGATCCTGCTCATCTGGAAAAAGGACATTCTGTATCATACATCTGACTGTCTGGGCAGTGAAATGCCTGTCGTATTTTATGCCCAAGCTTCGTGCTAATTGCCAACAAGATTGAAGCTTCAAATTTTTAATTTCTCCTTTGTTATATCTTCAAAACCTCTCTGCCATTTCTACAAATTTATTTTAAAGGAAATTCGTGTTATGCTCCCGGACAGGCCCCACTTGTTACACTCCAAATATTGTAACAACTATTTCCTTTTAGAGCATAACAATTTTGGTCAGAGAGGTTAGGGTAATAATAATGATCCTCCGGGAAAGCCTTAAATTTTTTTTTAAAAAATATTCATAATATAAAAAAAAAAGCCATTATAATATACGAATTATCGTATATAAGTTTAAAAATATATGTTTTTCTGTGTATCCCCAAAAATTTCATAAGGCTTTCAAAAAAAGAGGATTGGGGGATATCCTAAATTTTAACAATTAAAATTTTAAATGGAATTACTTTTTACATTTAAAATCTTGTTTCCCAATTGGAAGCAGTCAAATAAAAAAATATGTCCAAAGGGGCCCCTAATAAATTTTTGGCCCGTTACCCGAGACGAACAGGAGTGTTCCCCGGGGCTGCTACTTTTCCCCTTTCTGTCCCCCCAACCTTGAGCTACAGGTTTAAAAAATGGGTTTCCCTGACGTGCCCCACCAAACCCCTCAGTAAAGTAGTTAACATAAAAAAGGGGGGGGGGAAAAAAAAAAAAGGGGGGGGGGTAACCATCAAAAAATCACGGCTAAATACACACCCGGGACACCGGGGGGCAGGGAGGTTACTATAAACTCCAATTTTAAAATTATCCCTGGCCCCTGTTACATAAATTATAATTGTTTTAAAAAGAATTAAACTTAAAAATTCAAGGCTTTTTTTTCCAATTTAGTTTTTAAAGGAAAAGGGCCGCAAAGTAATAATTAAAAAGGGGGAAGGGTTAAACCCTTTGGGGCAAGACAAATCCCGGGAAAGTGGGGGAAAGGGAAAACCTGCTGAGCGTTGGGATAGGAAGTGGGGGAAGGGGGAACATTGAGGGGGCCCCGATGGAATCCTGGAACGTTGGGGGAAAGGGAGGCTGCTGAGCCCTAGGTTTGGAAGTGGGGGGAAGGGGAACATCTGAGGGGGCCAAAATGGGCCCCCTGGACACGCTGGGGGAAGGGAGGGGCTGTGAGGTAGGATAGGGGAAATGGGGGAAAGGGAGAACATTTTGAGGGGGGAAAAGATGGACTCCGGACACGCTGGGGGAAGGGAGGGCTGCTAGGTGGATTTTGGATAGGAAAATGGGGAAGGGGAAACATCTGAGGGGACACAGAAAGGACCCCTGGACACGCTGGGGAAGGTAGGGCCGGGTGACGTTTGGATAGGAAGGGGGAAGGGAGAACATCCCCGAGGGGGCACAGATGGACTCCCGGACACGCTGGGGGAAATTTGGGCTGCTGAGCGAAAGGGTAGGAAGTGGGGAAGGGGGAACATCTGAGGGGACACAAAATGGACTCCCCCGGGGCCCCCTGGGGAAGGTAGGGCTGCGAGCGTAGGATAGGGAAATTGGGGAAGGGGGAAAAATCTGAGGGGCACAGATGGACCCCTGGACACCTGGGGGGGAAAAATAGGACTGCTGACGTAAAGGGTAGGAAATGGGGAAGGGGGAACTTTTGAGGGGACACGATGGCTCCTGGACCGTGGGGAAGGTTTGGATGCTGAGCGTAGGATAGGAATGGGAAGGGGAGAACATCTTGGGGGGCCAGATTAAATCCTGGGCACGCTGGGGAAGGTAGGGCTCTGGCGTAGGGTAGGAAGTGGGGAAAGGGAGAAAAAATTTAGGGGGCACAGATGGACTCCTGGAAACGCGGGGGAAAGGGGACTGCGGGGGGAGGGGTAGGAAGTGGGGAAGGGAAAACATCTGAGGGGGGACAGATTTTGGAACTCCGGACACGTGGGAAGGGAGGAAATGCTGAGGGGTTAGGTTTGGAAGTGGGGAAGGGGGAACATCTGAGGGGCACAGATGGATCCTGGACCGCTGGGGAAGTAGGACTGCTGAGCGTAGGTGGAAGTGGGGAAGGGAGAAAATCTGAGGGGGCACAGAGGACTCCTGGGAAAAGGGTGGGGGAAAGGAGGGCTGCTGAGCGTAGGTTTGGAAGTGGGGAAGGGAGAACATCTGAGGGGGCACAGATGGGGCTCCCGGGCACGCTGGGGGAAAGGGAGGCTGCTGAGCGTAGGGTAGGAAAATGGGGGAAGGGGGGGAAAAATCTTTAGGGGCACAGATGGAAATCCCGGACACGCTGGGGGAAAGGGAAAGGGGTGCGGCGTAAAGGGTAAAATGGGGGAAGGGGGAACTTGAGGGGGCACGAAGGGCTTTTTTGGGAAAACGCTTTGGGGGAAAGGGGGACTGCTTTTGGGGTAGGATTGGAAATTTGGGGGAAGGGGGAACATCTGAAAGGGGGCAAAGATGGGCTCCTGGACACGCGGGGGGAAAGGGAGGGGCTGCTGAGCGTAGGGTAGGGAAATGGGGGGAAGGAGAAAAATCTGAGGGACACAGATGGACTCCTGGACACGGGGGGGAAGGGGAGGGAAATTTCTGAGCGTAGGATTAGGAAGTGGGGGAAGGGGGAAAAAATCTAAGGGGGAAAAGATGGGCTCCTGGAAAACGCTGGGGGAAGGGAGGGCTGCTGAGGGGGTAGGATAAAGGGAAATGGGGGGAAGGGGAAACATTGAGGGGGGAAAAAAGATGGACTCCTGGGCACGCTGGGGGAAGGGAGGGGTGCTGAGAGTAGGATTGGGGAAAGTGGGGAAGGGAGAACATCTGAGGGGACACAGATGGGCTCCTGGGGCACCTGGGGAAGGTTTGGATGGCCCGAGCGAGGATAGGAAATGGGGGGAAAGGGAAAAACTAGGGGACACGGAAAGGTCTCCTTGGGCCCCGCCCGGGGGAAAAAGGGCTCTGACGAGGGTTGGAAGTGGGGAAGGGAGAACATTGAGGGGGCAATATGGACTCCTGGGCACCCGGGGGAAGGGAGGGCTGCTGAGCGTAGGATAGGAAGTGGGGAAGGGAAAACTAGGGGGAACCCGATGGACTCCTGGACACGCTGGGGGGAAGGGTAGGACTGTGAGGTTTTGGATAGGGAAATGGGGAAGGGAGAAAATCCCGAGGGGACAAAAGATGGACTCCTGGACACGCCCCGGGGGAAAGGGAGGGCTTTCTGAGCGTAGGAAAAGGAAGTGGGGAAGGGGGAACATCTGAGGGGACACGAAAGGACTCCGGACACGCTGGGGAAAGGGAGGGGGCTGCTGAGCGAGGATAGGAATGGGGGAAGGGGGAAAAATTGAGGGGACACAGGGACCCCTGGACACGCTGGGGGAAGGGAGGGGGTGCTGAGCGTAGGAAGGAAGTGGGGGAAGGGGGAACATCTGAAGGGGGAAAAGGGGGACTCCTGGAAAAAGCGGGGAAGGTAGGACTGCTGACGTGGATAGGAAGTGGGGGGAAGGGAGAACATCTGAGGGGACACAGATGGGCTCCCCGGACACGCTGGGGAAGGTAGGGCTTTCCCGAGCGTAGGTAGGAAAATGGGGGAAAGGGGGAACATCAGGGGACACAGATGGACCCTGGGCACCTGGGGAAAGGTTAGGGGTGCGGCGTAGGGTAGGGGTTGGGGGAAAGGGGGAACATCTGAGGGGGCACAGATGGGCTCCTGGACACGGGTGGGGAAAAGGGAGGACTTTCTGAGCGTTTGGAAAAGGAAATGGGAAGGGAGAACTCTGAGGGGGGGACAAAATGGACCCCCTGGACACGCTGGGGAAGGTTTTGGGCCCGCTGAGGTAGGAAAAGGGAAATGGGGGAAGGGAAACTTTTTAGGGGACACAGGGTGGGCTCCTGGGGCACGTGGGGAAGGTAGGACGCCCGGGGCGTTGGATAGAAGTGGGGGAAAGGGGGAAAATTGAGGGGGGCAAGATGGGGCCCCCCTGGACACGCTGGGGAAAGGGAGGCTGCTGAGGGAGGGTAGGAAGTGGGGAAGGGGGGAAAATTTGAGGGGACACAGATGGGGCTCCTGGAAAACGCGGGGAAGGGAGGGGCTGCTGAGGGGTAGGGTAGGAAGTGGGGAAAAGGGAAAAACATCTGAGGGGGCCCCAGATGGATCCTGGACCGTGGGGAAGGGAGGGGTGCTTTAGCGTAGGATAGGAAGTGGGGAAGGGGGGGAACCCTTTGAGGGGACACAGATGGGGCTCCTGGACACGTTTGGGGAAGGGAGGGTGCTGACGTAGGATAGGAAGTGGGGAAGGGGGAACATCTGAGGGGACACAGATGGGGCCCCGGGCACGCTGGGGGGAAGGGAGGGCTGTGAGCGTATGATAGGAAGGGGGAAGGGAGAACATCTGAGGGGACACAGATGGACTCCTGGACCCCGCTGGGAAGGTAGGGTTGCTGAAACGTAAAGGGTAGGAAGTGGGGAAAGGGGGAACATCTGAGGGGGCCCCATAGGAAATCCTGGGGCACCTGGGGAAGGTAGGGCTGCCCGAGCGTAGGAAGGAAGTGGGGGAAGGGGGAACTTCTGAGGGGACACAGATTTGGGTCCCCGGGGCACGGGGGAAAGGGAGGACTGGGACGTAGGATAGGGAAATGGGGGAAAGGGGGAACAATTTTGAGGGACACAAAATGGACTCCTGGGGCACGCTGGGGAAAAGGGAGGGCTGCTGAGCGTAGGATAGGAAGTGGGGAAAGGGGAGAACAACTAAAGGGGCACAAAAGGACTTCCCGGCACGCGGGGGAAAGGGAGGACTGCTGAGGGGTGGATAGGAAAATGGGGAAAGGGGGAAATCTAGGGGGACCCCAGATACTCCTGGACACGGGTGGGGGAAGGTTTGGGGTGCGAGCGTAGGAAAAGGGAAATGGGGGGAAGGGGGGAAAATCTGAGGGGGCACAGAGGACTCCTTGGGCACGCCCGGGGGGAAGGGAGGGGCTGCGGGGGCGTTGGATAGGAAGTGGGGGAAAGGGGGAACATCTGAGGGGACCAAAATTTGGGCCCCTGGACACGCTGGGGAAGGTAGGGGTTTCTTTACGTAGGATAGGAAGTGGGGAAAGGGGGAAAAATCTGAAAGGGGACACAATGGACTCCTGGACAGCTGGGAAGGTAGGGCGCTTTAGCGTTGGATAGGAAATTGGGAAAGGGGGAAAATTGAGGGGGCAAAAGAAAGGACTCCTTTGGGCACGCGGGGGAAAGGGGGGGACTGCTGAGGGGTTGGGAAAAGGGAAATGGGGGAAAGGGGGAAAAAATCTGAGGGGGGACAGATGGGCTCCTGGACACGCTGGGGAAGGTAGGACTGCCCGAGCGTAGGATAGGAAGTGGGAAGGGGGGAAAACTTCTGAGGGGACACAGATGGGCTCCCGGGGCACGCTGGGGAAGGTGGACTGCTGAGCGTAGGATAGGGAAATGGGGAAAAGGGGGAACATCTGAGGGGACAAAGGGTGGGCCCTGGACACGCCCGGGGAAGGGGGGGGCTGCTGAGCCCTAGGATAGGAAGTGGGTAAAGGGAGAACATCTGGGGGACAAGATGGACTCCTGGACACGCTGGGGAAGGTAGGATGCTGAGGGGTAGGATAGGAAATGGGGAAGGGGGAACATTTTGAGGGGGCAAAGATGGACTCCTGGAACGCTGGGGGAAGGGGAGGACTTTCTTTAGCGGGTTTTGGATAGGGAAGTGGGAAAGGAAACATCTGAAGGGGGGCAAGATGGGGCTCCTGGGCACGCTGGGGAAAGGGAGGGGCTGCTGAGCGTAGGATAGGAAGTGGGGAAAGGGGGAACCTCTTAGGGGGGACAGTGGACTCCCGGACACGCTGGGGAAGGGAGGTGCTGAGCGTAGGATAGGAAAGTGGGGAAGGGGGGGAAAATCTGAGGGGGGCACAGATGGACCCTGGACACGCTGGGGGAAAGGGAGGACTGCTGAGCGTTTGGGGTTGGAAGGGGGAAGGGAGAACATCTGGGGGGCACATATGGGTCCTGGACACGCTGGGGGAAAGGGAGGGTGCTGAGCGTAGGATAGGAAGTGGGGAAGGGGGAACATCTGAGGGGAAAACAGATGGGGCTCCTGGAAAACGCTGGGGAAAGGTTTTGGACGCGGGGCGTAGGATAGGAAGTGGGGGAAAGGGGGAACATCTGAGGGGACCAGGGTGGACTCCTGGACCGTGGGGGAAGGGAGGGCTGCTGGCGTAGGATAGGAACAGTGGGGGAAGGGGGGAACATCTGAGGGGACACAGATTGGGTCCTGGACCGTGGGGAAGGTTTGGGCTGCTGAGCGTAGGATTTGGAAGTGGGGAAGGGAGAAAAATCTAGGGGACACAGATGGACTCCTGGAAAAGCTGGGGAAGGGGAGGGGGGCTAGCGTTGGAAAAGGAAAATGGGAAAGGGAGAACATCTGAGGGGGCACAGGGGAACTCCTGGGGCACGTGGGGAAGGGAGGGGCGCGAGCGGAGGATAGGAATTGGGGGAAAGGGGAAATCTGAGGGGACACAGATGGGCTCCTGGACACGTGGGGGGAAGGGAGGACTGGGTGAAGGGGTAGGGTAGGAAGCGGGGAAGGGGAGAACATTGAGGGGACACAGATGGGCTCCTGGACACGCTGGGGAAAGGGAACTGCTGAGCCCTAGGATAGGAAGTGGGGAAGGGAGAAATCTGAGGGGGCCCCAGATGGGGGGGGGAAACCCCAAAGATGAACCCTTAAAAATAATAATAAAAATAATAATAATTTTTTTATATATATATAAAAATAATAATATATATATATATATATATTTTATTTTAAATATATATATATAAATATATATATATATATATATTTTATATATAAATATAATAATATATAAAAATAAAAAATTTTATAATATTATTTGTAGTAGTTACACTTGTAAATTTAAAAAATGTTTCACACCCGCCGGGGTCGTCCCTGTGAACAAAAGCTTCCTTTTCATTTGAAAATTTTTTTCCCTTTTCACCTGCTGTGCCCGTTCCCCCAAGATGGGTTTGTTGCCCGGAAAAAAAGACCGTATAAACAAGGCTTTCTATACTATTGGTTTTTTTTTTATTATTATTTTTTATTATTAAATTATTATTATTATTATTATTTATTATTACAATTATTATTATTTATAAACAATACAGAGCTAAATCAAAAGGAAACTGTATCTTGAGCGAACTTTCCCATACGTGAAACTTTGCTCTGTATACAGTGTCCTTTTTTCAGACGAAAAAAAGACGTCACACATCCTCGTCCCCCAAAACCCCATAGTGACATACATCCTTTTAAATAAGACTCTCAGTGCATTGTCTTTCTTCGCAGCAAAACACACATCACTGAAATCAGTGACTTCACACATCCCCCGACTTACAGTAAAAATAAAACATCTTTAATTTTAAAAAATTGAGAAAAGTCCCTTTTTTATTATTGGGAACGGGTCCCAAAGATTTTTTTGGTGTTTTAACTATTTTTCTATAGTGGAAGTGGGGCCCTTCACATGTAAACTTAATGGGGGAATATTCTGTCCCCTAAATGCATCAAAACCCTTACATGTTCGAAGTTCAGAGAGGGAAAATCAGAAAAATTTTTAACGTTAAAGCACTTAAAGTTTATCCCTTAGGGTCTCCTCTAGAGTAAAATGGGAAGGTTTAACCATAAAGATGAATCACTTACCTCCAGGGCCGGGTCTTGGTAATCAGAAAATTTAAATCTGAGGTTGGGCAGTTATGGGCAGACTCTTAAGTTTTGCCACATTTTGGTTTTATTTTTTCATAGGGAGTAACAGCAATATCAAATCTATTGTGAGGTGGTGTGAATGAATATTACCACGTAAATATAATCAGCCCCGAATGATAATAAAAAAAAGTGATTTAAAAACTATTCGGGGGACTTGGGCCTGGTGACCCAACACACTTACCTGGGGAAACCCACACACTTGACCGGTGCCCAACCCCCACTTGCCTGGTGCCCCCAAAACTATCTCCCGATGACCCAACTTTACCCCCTAAGCTTTTTGTTGTTTTACACTGTTTTTTTTTTTCTTGGGGGGGAGAGTAGTTAAATTCTGCTTTGATATGTTTTGTTTTGACAATTATGTCCCAATATTTTTTTGTAATATAATGTTACATTATGCTAATAAGCTATTAAAATAATATAAGATAAATAAGACAATACCCACACGATGGGGAAAAAGGGGGACCACATGCGTATAATGCGAGCCGTTACTAACAATGTTTCGCCCGCACAGGGGGATTTATCAAGTCCCCAAATATAGTAACGTTTAAAGGGTTTGGGGGAGAAAAGTTGAAGTTGACCCCTGAGAAGTTGAATTTTTAGAAGGACCTGCCCCGGGATGGGCTATTTGGTTTTTTGCCCATTTAGGATAACAATAAAGAAATTCCCGGCAAAAGGTTCAGCTATGTTTTTAAAACTTCGTTTTTAAAATCTACTGAAACCCACCAACTAACACGATTTCCCTTTACTTCTTTTCACCGCACAACCCAAAATTAATTGTGGCATAAAACATAGTCTCCCTTTTCCCTTTGTGACCCTTCCCAAAACTGCAGTAGTGAATTCCCTTTAGGAAGAAAACCCCTTTTACTGAACAAGTTTTTTCCAAAAATTCATTATGCTAGGCACTTCAACAGAACTGCGACACCCGTGGGAAAAAAACATCTCAAACCCCGACATGATACCGCCCCGAGAAAATTTTTTAGACCTCCCCCCCAACTCAGGGAAAAAAACGTCCCCAACATCTTTTCCAATCGCATTTCCCAAGTACTACCCCTACATCCACCACAATCCAAAAACATCCCCAGTAAGGGAACCTCACCAGGTTCAAAACTCTTCCCTGGGATTCGTAATTCCCTTTCAACGATTGCAACCCAAAAAATCCCAAAAGCGAAAAAATCCTGAGACCTCCAAAAACGTTTTCGTAACACCAGTACCCCCAGCCCGAATGAACGACTTTAGAAAAAAACTGAGCAGCTCTTCCTCAAATCCAACCTCTTCTCAGCAGTCAACTTCACCATTCCCACCTGACATTCACATCACTACACTCACATTCATTCTAAAACCCATATTATGTTTAATAATGTGCTCTTCCTCATACTCTCAGCACTCTGTGTAATAATGTTCTCTATACTTAAAAAACACGTATTTTCTCAGAGAAGAATTTTAACCCTTTCATATGTGGCAACTTCATGCAGGATGCCCATTTATTACAACACAAGTACTATAATTTTCAAAAATTATGCAGGTAGATGTAATAACAGGGGAGGACACACAAATATCTGCGCCCAGTAAATACATCCACCCGGGTAGCCTGGAAACCTGGTCCACCCAAAAAGAATCTCTCTCTCAGCTTGACCACCATGAGACCATAGGTTTTTTTTAATTAATTCTTTTATTTTTTTTTAAATTAACACAATTGGCCGTTTCCCACCAAGGCAGAGTGGCCAGAAAAAGAAAAACTTTCTTCATTATTCACTCCATCACTGTCTTGCCAGAGGCTGCCTGAACCACATTTTTTAATTAAAACTGCAGCTTTTAACACCCTCCTTCAGAGTGTAGAGACTATACTTCTCATCTCCAGGACCCACGTCCTGCCTGCCGGTTTCCCTGAATCCCTTCATAAATGTTACCTTGCTTACACTCCAACAGCACGTCAAGCCTAAAAAAACATTTGTCTCCATTCTTTCCCTGCCTAACACCTCACGCACGCTTGCTGGAAGTCCAACTCCTCGCACACAAAACTCCTTTACCCGTCCCCTCCAACCCTTTCCTAGGCCGAACCCTACCCCGCCTTCCCTCCACTACAGAACTGTATATCTCGAAGTCATTCTATGTCTTTCCACCCTCTCTACATGTCAAAAACCATCTTAATAACCCCCCCTCAGCCCTCTGGATAATAGTTTTGGTAATCCCACCCTCCTAATCTCCCAACACGGATTCTCTGTATTTATTCACACCACACATTGCCCTCAGATATGACATCTCCACTGCCTCCCCCTTTCCCCTTTATTAAAATTTACAACCCATGTCTCACACCAATAAAAGGGGGTTGTTTAGTTTAAAGATATATTTTTTTTTTTTAATTTTTAATGTATTTTTTTTAATTTGCCCCAAAGAATCTTAGAAAAATTTACCTCCTTATTAAAACACCTTTTTTTTTCCAAATCAAAAAATATATTTTAGATTTGTTTAAATAATTTAATATAACAAACCAGCCACACACACACTGTATTTTTAATATATATATATATAATATATATTTTTATATATATTTTATATTATATTATATATATATATATATAATATTTATATATTACTTATGGGGACCCTCATCCTCAGAGAAAAGAATAAACTTGCTTCAGGGAAAACTCAGATTCCCCCTGAATATAAATTATATATTTATATATATTATTATATATATTATTATATTATATATTATATAATATAATTTTATATATATATATAATTTTATAAATTTTTATAACACCCCACACCAATTAGCAAGCAGTTTGAAAATTAAAGTCTTTCTAAAATTTTCTTTTGATTTAAAGGAATATTTTTCATTTATTTTAAATAAAAAAATTATTTTGTGCCAAAAAGAACCTGAGAAACTTCCCTGACCTTATTTTTAAAAATTGTAATTTTGTTGTTAGAATTCCGACAATATGTTTAGAAAAAAGGACACAAGGGCAGCTAATGTGAATTTTATTGTGGAAGTTTCGTTTCCCCGGAGCTTTGTCAAGCCGTTCAAACATGCAAAAGAACGAACGAAGAAAGTTAGGTAAGATCCAAATGGGATGAGGGGGAAGACGGAACGACGAAGAATAGTGCTGGAGAGGAGTGTTTTTGTCGAGAAATAGGCCAGGGTTTTCCGAAAAAGCAATCGATGTGGGACAGATATTGAAGAGAAATTCCCCCTTTCTTGGGGGGTGGGGGGGTGGGGGGAGGGGGGGGGTTTCTTTAACTAAATTTTCACCATCCTTTTTTTTTGAGTGTATTTTCTTCAAGCATTGCATAGCTCCTGAGGGACGCACTGAGAAGTGTGAAAGAACTTGAGCAAAAGGTTTCCCCCCGTGGCTTCTCTTGCCCCAAACGCACGCACGCAGCACACACACACACACACACACACCCCACACACACACACACCACCCTACACACACACACCCCGACCCCGCACGCTGGACCCACAGCTCGTTTTCGTCGTGAATCTTTAGTAGTTAGTGGACAATCAAACCACTCCCAGGGATCGGAAGTTGCGTGTAGTTAACAACCCAGAAGTGAAAACCATCTGCCCCAACCAGAAAAGGGATGGGAAGGTACAGACACATGAAAAAATTTTGAATCTGTGCGGGGGGAGAGTGGAAGGGCCATGGGCCCTAGTTTTGGGTTTGTGGGTGGTATTGCCACATCCAAAATACAAAAATTCAAACGAAAAAGTGTGCCCAAAGCCGGGGAGATAAAAGACAAGGGTATTTGGGGTTAGAGTCCAGGTTAGTGCAAAGGATGAGGAGTTAGTAAATACAGCGAAGAAGAATAGAAGGGGCCGGAAGGAAGCATGTACAGCGCAGAGTGAGCAGTGAGACCTGCCAGACTAAAGTAGTCTTTTTGTGGTTTTTCTGGGGTATTGGGCCCCGTATATTATGATGCTGAGGGGTCACAAACCTGCTTGGAGAGCTGAATATCATCTTAAGACCTTTTCACTGACGAGGGTAGACTTGGGGGGGGGAAAAAGGGGGCGACCCGAGGCCTGTAGTGCAGTGCGGCGTTTAAAGGGTTTGGGCCAGAGGCACTGTAGGAGTGCAGGCAGTAAAGGGGGGACCGAGGCACTGTAGTGCAGGCAGGCAGTAAGGTGGGGCCCGAGGGGACTTAGTGCACGTGCGGGAGTAAAGGGGGGACCAGAGGCACTGTAGTGTCCCGCAGGAGTAAGGTTGGACAATTTTTCATAACATTTTTTATTCATTAAAATAAAATCCAGGTATTCCGTGTAGGTACACAGGCGTTTATTCAGCAGTAAGTATAGTCGGTATCACGATGAAATAAATGGTATAAATACCGACACAAAGGAAACAAAATTGCAGTTAAAGTTATCCTTTATTGAAACGTTTCGCCCCACAGTGGGCTTTTTTAAGTCCCCAAAAAAGATCTACTGGGGGGGGAAGGTACGTCAGTATTTATGTATAAAATATTACTATAAATATGAGTACCTTACCCCAGGTTTATTGTTGGACTTGAAAAGCCCCCTGTGTGGGCGGAAAAAGTTGTCAATAAAGGAAACATTAAACTGATGTGTGTTTATGTTTCCCGGTATACCGAGTGGTGCACAGGTGTTTCTGTAAGTACAGCTCCGGTATGCAGAGTAGGGAAAAAGGATAGGGGGGTACTCCGGTACAGGCCTCTCGGTCATCAGCATGCACGGGGGGAAGTCTAGGTTTGGCCCCATAAGCCTGCAGCGAGTTTATCCCCCCTCCCCTTTCCCCCCTCCCCCTTGTTTAGTTAGTTTAATAGTTTATTATGCACCCCTCCCCATCCTGTGGGCGGTAGTAAAGGATTAAAAGGGGTCAAAATTTGGGCCCAGGGAGGGACTCCCAAAGTTTTTGATACTCCAAGTTACAGAGGTATGAATCACAATTTACAAGGAATGAACCACAATTTACAAAGGTAATGAACTCACAATTTAAAAGGTAATGAACCCCAGGTAAGTCTGGTCCAATCATGAAAAGCTAAAAAAGGTATTTACAGATTACAGAGGTACGAAAGGGGTCCGGGGACGGGGCCCCCAAAGTTTGAAGCTGAATAGGTAAAAAGGGTAATGAGCTCACAAGTTACAAAGGTAATGAATTTTGTAGAATGGTTACTTACTTTTATACTTTGGGTACAATCATGAACAAATTATAGAGTAATAGCAATTCCACTTCCACCCCGGTCCAACTGTTTTTAAAGAGTTATTGGGGCAATATTGTTTTTTGAGCACCACACACACACAACACACCACACGCACCACACAGACCACACACACACCACACACACACAACACACACAACACACAACACACACACACACACCACATTTAGTTTAATATTTTTGCACCCCATACCCCTCCTGTGGGGGGTAGTCAAAGATTACAAAGGGACATAATGGGGCCCCGTGATGGACCCAAAATTTGATGCTGAATAGTTACAAAGGTAATGAACTCCCGGTAGATTGGTCACCAACATGGCAATTACGGGTAAAGAAAATTTTTTTTTAGCTTTACTCTATACATGGTTACAGTCAGAACAAATTCAAAAGTAATGAACCACTGATACGTCCACACCCAG
>NW_026464558.1:0-13753 GCF_026875155.1 Cherax quadricarinatus
AACAACGGTCTGGGTCTGACTCAGGCGCAACAACAACATCTGGGTCTTTGACTCAGCAGCAAAAAACAACGATCGGGGTATGACCAGGCAGCAACAACACGGTCGGGGTCATGCTAGGCAGCAACAACAAGGGTCGGGTCATGACTCAGGCAGCAAAAACAAGGGGTCGGTCATGATCCAGAAAAACAACGGTTGGGTCTGACTCGGGCAGCAAACAACAGCGGTCGGGGCCCCTGACTCGGGCCAAGCAACAACGGTCGGTCATGCCAGGCAGAAAACAACAGCGGTCTGGGTCATGATCAGGAAGAAAAGACGGTCTGGGTATGATCAGGCAGAAAACAACACGGTCTGTGTAAGACTCGGGGGAGCAAACAAAAACGGTCTGGTCAGATAAAGCAGCAACAACAACGGTCTGTGTCATGACTCACAGCAACAAAAAAGGGTTTGGGGTCATGATTTCAAGCAGCAACAACAACGTCTGGGTCATGACTCAGGCGCAACAACAAGGGTCGGGGTCATGCTCTGGCAGCAACAACAACGGCTGCTCCTATATTTTCCCACCCCCCGGGGCCGATCGAAACTCAGTGAGGCCTAATTGCAAGGAACTCATAGTGACAAGAAAATGAGGTGACGATATCAAAATAAACCCAAAATTATGCCCAAAAAAAGAAGCCGCTTTCCCAACCCGCTCCCAGACTTACAACCAGACAAGCGAATTTTGTCCTAATGACGTAACTGACCTCCATAAACATGCACTGTGTTTTTGGGTAGGTCAACATAGAGGAAAACCTAATCAACAAAACCCCAAGGAAAAATAAAGGGTCTGTTTGTAGGGTAAGACAGTTTTTCCCTCGGCCAAGTGAGGGGAAATAAATTTAACATTTAATTGCACGGGCCCAATGGGATTAAACACCAGCTACTGCCGACGTACAAAAGGGGAAATGTGTGTCAACAAATGACAGTAGTTGACCATCTATCAACTGTACCACCATCATATCAATAGAAAAAGTGTTAATGGAGGGAAATCAAAAGACATCGCAAATCTACAGAACAAATCCAGGAAACTGTCAGGTTTAGCGGCGGTTTTTTTCCCTCAGTGGGAATGCGGGAAGTGAATTAGTTTTCAGAAAGGAGTTTTTTCAGCGTTGACCTCTTATTAACTGCCCGGTACTTTGGGGGGTGTTACAAAAAACGCGATTCTAAAATTTTTGAGACTCCAGTGAATACTAAAAGGACTTTCCCTTCTAGCACCAGCCCTGTTTTCTGGGTTTTCGTAACAAGTGTCAGTTCCTGTCCAATTACCCTTAAAATTCAGTATGGTTCATAGTGTTTAGGGTTACAACTGGTAGGTTAACTAGAGAAATTAAAATTTAATAAAAATTTTAAGTAGTAGTTTTTAGGTATATTATCAAATTTAAAATTTAAATTTCGCAACAAAAAAAAAAATCAACTCTCGAGTTCATATTATTGTTGAAAGCACATATAATTTTTAATTTTAAATACCCTCAGGGACATTTAAAATTTAATAAGATATTACAAAAATTTTACAAGTAGTGTGTGTATGGGGTAATGCTCTTATTTAGTTAGTATGTCTCAAGACTCAATAAAACTTTAAAAAAAGTGCTGACAAAGCCTCAAATAAAATAATTTTGACCGACTGGCAACCAACAGTCTGCTTGAACAACAAAAAAATGCTAGCCCAATAGCAAGCAATATCAAGCGACTGCGATACAGAACAGGAACTGGGAAATAATATAACATAAGGGGAATTGCGATCCTCCAAAATACAAAACTCCCTGGGAAAAAAACGAGACTGGACAATACACAGGAAAAGTAAAAAAATTGGTCAGAATTTTAAGCAAAGGGACGAATGTTCAGATGTCTATGTGACACACAACCTCAGTACAACGTCGAAAATCACTAAGTTTTTACAATGTTTGTGAACAAATTTTTCGAACTAACAAGGATAATGGACAGACAATTGCCCCAACCCAGAAAGGGGAGTCCCGCGACTGATACTTCAAAAAGAGGGGGGAGGAACCCCCCCTCGATCAGTGATAGCTACGTAGACAAGCAGTCAGAACCCGGCGTTTAACGAGCGACAAGCGATAATTACGTATTTGACAATAAAGATAACTGGCACATTTTAATCCCCTAACAACATAAGTCAAATAAAATAAAAACAATATTTACGTTTTAGCTATTATCGCAAATATAAGAAATATAAATATATAAAAGAAAAAATTACATTTATTATAATAATCATTGTAACCCATTAGGGTTGCAACCCCCCCCCCAACACGCAGGGGGTGCACTAGGGGCATGAATGTCTTTCACATTATTTCTGGTTACTCATATCTTATTATTATCAAAAAAATATTAACGAGTCCTCTGTCCCCAAGCCCTCTACAATTTCACAGCGCCGCACTGGGATGTCTAGGGCAGTACACAGATCGTATTCTTCTACTCGTGGTTTTGTACATCAGTGAGAGACAGGATAGGTGAAAAGGGAGGGCCGGGGCTCGACATTGTAGGGAGCTGATTCCACTCTTAATAGTGGTGGTGGAATGGGGCAGTATGAAATCTGAGTATAAACAGCTTGGGTTGTAGTAGGGGGGCTGGGAAGGACGTGTTGCGTCACGCGTACTCCCCCGCACCCACTATAAATCAACACCAGCTTGTTTCCTCTCACGAACTTTACTGTAAATTATAAATTTTATAATTGACATGACATAGTTATATGTTAAATATGGGGGGAGGGTTTAAGTTATTTTTCTGAATTTGCATGCAGTAACAAAAGGTTTTTGGCAAAAAATTATTTAAATTTTAAATGTAACTGAAATTATTAAGGGGACGACGCAGAATTACTTAAAATGACCACTTATGTGTTTTTTATAAAAAAAAGGTTTTGGATTCGGGGGCCCACCTCATGTCCTAGCATTTTTACTTTTCAGGGTATTAATATAATGAGTGGATTGTGGTCTAAAAAAACTTTAAATTTTAAAAGGAGATGTGCCCAAATACACGCAAAATGTTCCAATAACCCAAGAGCAGAGCTCTTTCTAATGTGGCATAATTTTTTTGGTGTCGTTTAAGTTGATGAATAGTAACATATAGGGGGAAATATCAGTGGATGTTGACTGTTGGAGCGCACAGCACCATGCATACCCCACCGCACTTTGAAAAAAGAAGGGAAGATTAAAATTAGGCCCTTTTTCAAACAGGGCAGGGATAGAAACCCCTTAAACCCTTTTTGAACGAGTTGAAAAATCTTGTCCAGGTGAACTGAATTTGCTACTAGAAGCCAGTGGAGGGCTGCAATCTGAAAAGATTTTTGGACAGAACCTGCGTTTATATCCTGCCTCCCCGGGAAATCTCTGTACCCCTTTCCTTCCTGGGGCACTGGAAATTAGAAATTGCCGAACCTTAGCTTCAATAGGAGAAACCTCCCCTTGGGCCCAAAAAAAGCCTAGATAGTAATCTCCCTTGCCCAAAACTACATTTAGCTAAGTTAACAGGATTTGTAGTGCCCTTCCTCAAACAATGCTTGAAGCGTAAAGTGCTGTTCCCCCCGTCATGACACCACTAAGTCGTCAAGGTAGGTTTCTACTCTAAGTTGGGGGGTAAACTCATTATTATCTTTGGAATGAAAAAACCCGCTTTTTACATAGGCCCGAAGGGGTGCGGGTGTTAAACAATCCATCTTGAACGTAAAAGCAGATATTTCTTGAGCACGTTCAGTAAGGGGACTTGATAATGCCCGTAAAGATCAAAACGGGAAACCGGGGGGCCCCTCACACGTATAAGGTCGTAATGCGGTTGAGGATAACCATAGGAAAGGGTACAGATTTCACTTTCCTGTAATCAGTGCCATCCTGAAACTCCCGCAGGTTTAGGCACTAAAATACAGGGAGATGCCCATGGACTTTTACTGCTTTAAATAAGTCCGGGATAAAAAAAATAACCTCTTCTCTCAATGTTTATCTTTTTTTGGACTCATCCTATATGGTGATTGCTTATGGGTGATGCCCCCGCATCAACGCTGTACACCCAGATACAACTTTTTGGAACACACCGAACAATTCGGAAAGCAAAATCAGTTTTTTTTTTTTTCCAGCTTTATCAATTCCAAGGGTTTATAGAAAATCGTCTAGTGATTTTTGGTCACTGAATTTCTAAACGAACTCTATACCTCTAGAGATGTCGGGTAGACTGACGTTTTCTTCCTCTGTTATGGGAAAAATAGAAGAAATGTAAGGACTAGGTAGTATGGCTTAAGCTGGAAACATGGTACAATGATTAGATTTCTTTTTCCCAAGGTTACGTCCCAAAAAATTTTACGTCGCAAAGCTTTTCACACTTGGGGGCCCATCAACCCGGGCTTGTGGCATACCGGGGTACAATTTCCGACCCATCACCTTTCCCCTGTTTTAAAAAGAACGAGGACAGCAGTTGTCATAATGTTGCTTCATTCTAGCTTGGGCTGAAACTTTTTTTGAAGCTAGCTTCTACGGCTGTAAAAATTTGCTGCATTAATAAAGGTAAAGCCAGTGATGGTTTGTTTTTCCTGTCCACAGTCTTTCAACACTGCAAGGGGACCAACGCATTTGTGTCCGAATATTAATTCAAACGGATAAACCGAGACTTTTTTGCTCATTTTTCTTCATACAAAACGAAAAAAAGGTATCCCCTCATCCCAGCTCTGGGAAAAAAGCTCAAATAAGCTCTCTATAGACTTCAATGTCTGATGAAATCTCTCAGAGCCCCTTGTGATGTGGATGAAAAATGGTTAAAAGTACAACTTTATTGCTAGGTGAGATAATTTTCTCGAAAGATTTTAAAAGTAAATTAGACCCCCTGATCTGATTGTATTCTCTCGTGGCAATCCAACCGGGGAAAAAAAATTTTCATCACGCTTCACAAAGCACGGCTTTAAATTTTTTCTATGGAAATGTTCGGGGTAGCGTGTTGCAGCGTCATAATATTAAATAGGTTTGGGTTTTCCTATTTTGGGTTTTCTGGGCAATGCCAACACAATAAATATAAGACGTGAAAATGGTTCACCATGCACGGTGATGGAATGAGGGGCGAGGGGGAGGTGTGGCGTGGGGGCCGTCATTTGACACACGGGGAACGTCGCACATGATCACTACTGTTTCCTTATCTTTCCCCAGTAAAATGTTTTGCCAGTTTACGAGTGTTTTTTGACCCCCAAATGTCCCCCTAGGGGACTATTGTGAGAAAAACAATGGCTTGTTCACGAAAGTAACTGGAACACAGCGAGATGCTTGACTGTGGGGGAAAACACTATCAGCTGCAATTTACATGTGTTTTCCCCATCAGTACACCGTTATATAATAGTAACAAATTACGAGACCTTTGCTTCACCTCAGTAACTGCATTCTCCCCAGTCTTTCCAGTGATGATCAACAAATATCCTTGATTAAATCATCATGAGTAAGAAATTTAACGTCATTTTGTACCCTGGGGTTGATGACAGGGGGGATTGGTGTTAATGATCCTGGGCGCAGAGCGTCCAAACAACATTTAAAACCCCAAATCATTGTCATCCAAAATCAACAGGGAGCAAGGTTTTTTTGTTGTATCTTGACATAGTTAGTAAATTTCGCTGAGAGGAAATAAAATAGGTTTCTCTCTACAAATTTAATGGCATAATTATCATCGTGGTATTATCAATCCAAGTGGTTTTTTACATTACCGCTGAAGGGTACTTCCCTATCAACAATCCACGACCTGATGGGAAATACCCACTGGTATCCCCCTGAAATATAACCCGTATAAAGCTTGTTTCAAATAAACTTTGTGCGAGGCACTTTTATAACAGCCCCTCCATAGGTTCTAAAAATAATCTATCTTGCAATAGGTATCGTCAGTTATGGGCAGTACATCTTCTCTTTAAAAAGTGGATAATCATGTCTCGAAAGAAAATTTTTAGTTAGATGGATTCGCAAAACCCTACTTTTTTTCTCGAAAAGTAAGGACTCATCGCTGAACGAACTTTTCTTTAGTAAAATTTCTGCGCGTCATCTATCTTGAGTAACATTATTAAAACAGTAGGGTCAGAGGTTTGCTAGGATTTTGGTGCCTTTTTTGCTCTGAAAGGATAGACTTGAGGGGGGCGCCCCCGCCGGGCTGTTTCTTGTATCCCTTCTACTTAAGAATACTCTCTATAGTCCTTTTTGTTAAATAGGTACATTTAACTTTCTTCTCGTACCGATTTCTGTCTAGCCACAGAGACAGATTCAGGGGTTGTGAGTTTTTTCCCGGTAATGGTACGAGAAGTTACAGTAACAGGTACATCAGGCCGGCAATGAGAGCTGATTTTTGGTTGCCAACTTCTAGGACAATTTTTTGTTCCTGTTTCCTGGTTTTAGTACGTACAAGGTTGTGAGAAATTTCTAATTGTTGCTAATGCTGCAGTTTCCAGAATATCTGAGGGGAGTTTGTGATCAGATATTCTTGTATGTAGCAGATTTTCTTTTTAAAACTCTTCGGAGTAACAACTGAACAAGGGTGTCGTAGTTTTTACCTTAGCGCTCTTCCCTCTCTCAAATGAAAAATTTTTTTTCCCCGAGCAAAACTCTACACAAGTTGATCTTTTGTCGTTGTAACTACAAATGCTCTTTGAAATTTTTCAGGTAAAAGTTAATGTCTCTAAAAAGTTTGTTTACGCGCATAACAATGTACTTGGGGAAATGGGAAAGGGTGCAGAACATTTTAGCTTTCCGTCAAAAACTGTATGCAGCAAAGTTGCCCGTGCTTCGTGGCCAGTTCATGCACGAGCCTGGTTCTCAAACACCCTCAAAATAGGTTCTAAGTACTTTCAAAAAATTTGGAACCATGGGTGAGCTTTTGCACTTTAAAAAGTGTCCCGTGAAAATTTATCGTTGTCTTTCCCGACAACATTTTCTCTTTTTAAATTTTTCGTTCAATCTCCTCTGGCCTCAATTTTTGCAGTCTGCAACAAATGAGGGGTTTAACCTTCAAACTGTTCCCCGAGAGATAGGCCAGGGGTAATGGGGAGTAGGGGGAAAATTTAAAATGGTCTGGGCGGCCTTAGGCGGACATTGTCCAGCCGTCTCTAGAGAGTCTAATCTGGGCTGGATAAGTAATACAGGTGTATATACACTTACTAATTTGGGTGTTCATACCAGCTATACTCTGTACTATGTGTCAGTGAAGGAAGGGGCGAGCGAGAACTGATCACACTGGCTAGACACTAGGCTCATTTGCTCTGTTGCTCTTTCTTCTTTCAAAAAGGTCATACTTCCCAAATTTTACACTAGGGCTTTCTGAATTGAATCTAAACAGACATCCTGTACGAGCAGGAAAAATTTCTTTAATTAAAGCTCTGACAGTTTCAGCGGGGGTTTAAATTTCCCGTTTTACGTCAACCGAGATATTGGTCTTGCCAACAACCCGAAATTTTTAAAGTATCAACTCAGACAAAATCAGAGTATCAAATTTAATGTTTACGTTGGGATACACACGAAATTTTAATTTTATAGGAAAAGTGTTGTGGAAAACTATAATCCTAATAGGAATTTTTTGTGTTGGGTTTTCCCAGAGTTAGAACTTAAATAGTATTTTTCCCTCTCCCCTTTGGGTCAAGAGACTCAGCAGGGACAACTCCCCCTGGTAGTTGTACAAGACAAACCAAAGTTTAGATTAGGAAAGTACTCAAAGTTTTGATCATAGTTCACAGTATGTCAACTGGAAATTTCTCCAAGACCTTGGATCAAGAGCCTCCCCGGGCAGGCCCCCCTTTGTTACAAAAAACGCGATTCAAAAGTTTTTGGATCTCCAGTAATACTAGAAAGGATGCCCCTTTAGCATCCAGCCCCTTACTGGGGTTTTTGTAACAAGTAGCAGTATCCTTTTCCAAATTTTCCCTTAAAATTCAGTATGGCAAAGTGCTTTTAGGATTCAAATGGGAGGCATAACTAGAGGAAAATTTAAAATTTTAAAAAATTTATTAATAGAAAATTTCTAGGTAAAAACAAAAATTAAAATAATTACACAACCAAATAAAATAACTTCGAGTTCAAATTAAAGTGCTGAAAGCAACAAATAATTCTTAAGTACCCCCAGGTACATTAAAATTTAAAAAATTTTCAATTGTTACAAGTAAGTGTGGTATGCGTGTAAGTGCTTCTTATTAGTTAGCTATGTCTCAAGACTCGAATAAGCTTAAACATGCTGCAAAGTCCTCAAATAAACTAATTCTTGACCGATGGACCAACAGTTCTTGAAAACAAAGAAGCTAACCAATAGCAAAGCAAAATCAAGCGACTGGTAAGAATAGGAACTGGGAAATAATATAACACTAATAGGGCCCTTCTCCTCCACAAGTTTCAAAAAACCCCCGGAAAAACGAGACTGTGCAATAACAGGAAAAGTACAAAATTAGGGCAGAAGCTTAGTAAGGACCCCCGGTGTTCAGAGTGCTATGTGACACCAACCTCAGTACAAAGTCGAAAAACACTAAGTCTTTCAAGTTTGTGAAACAAATTCTCGAACTAACAAGGATAAGAGACAGACAATCTTCCAACCGCAAGCGAGTCTCCAGCAGACTGACTACTTTACAAGAGGTGAGGAAACCCCCCCCCTCTTTACTGGGAAACTGTGGACAACTGCAGCTCAGAAGCCGGCAGTATAACGGCGACAAGCGAAATTGCAGTGTTTGACAATCAAGACTAACTGAGCCATTTTTTTAAAACATCCTAAAAACATAAGTCAAAAAAAATATAAAACAAAATTTTTTTAGATTTAGCTATTATCGCAAAATTTAAAACAATAAAAAATTTTATGAAAGATAATTTTACATTATAATACATAATCATTGTAACCCCTTCAGGGGGTTTCAACAGAGGGAAACACAGGAGAAAAACCCCCAAATCTAACGACAAAATCCCAAGGAAACTTTCGGGTGGGGGTGGCCGTTTTTTCCGCCCTGCCTTTTAAAAAAAATGGGAGAAACATGACCCCTATGGTCAGGACCCCGTCAAAAACACACGCGCTCCCTAAATGGGCTGGGAGGTATGGACGGATTTAAAACCCTTTTATTAAAAAACTTTTATCCCCGGATGGAAATGAGTTAGAAGTGTGACAAGTGAAGCCCCGGGCTGTGAAGTGAGGGGTGAAGGAGGTTTGTGAATAAGATAACAGGGAAAATTACTAGTAATCAGTGGTGATTTCTAGAGTGCTACTAGGCCTTGATAGGGATGATAGCAATCGTGGTTTTTTAATATATATATATAATATATATATATAAATATAATTTTTTATATTAAAAATTTATAATAAAATTATATTATATATTATATATATAATATTAAAATATAGGAAGGAAGAAATTTTTTTTGGGAAGTGAAAAGGATTGAAAAATGACATGGCTGGGGTTATGGGGTGAGGCTGCTTAATTATTTTATCTTTATCCTGCAGTTTCTGAAGAAAAAAATCAGTCTTTGGGGGCTATAAAAGGGGAAAAAGGGTTATGCACCCGGGCAGTGAAGACCCGCCAGTTGCCATCCTAAAGAAAAATTTTAAAAGTCACATCACTGCAAGTTGAAACACATACCCAAAAAGTGGCACAAAGCTCTTATAGTGGCGCTATTAAGTGGTGATATCCTATACTCCAGGCCCCAAAATTAATCAGGTCCAGAACAGACAGGTAAATGACGGTGATAATGACGGTCTAGTAGCTAGGAATGATAACCTTAACTCCATATGTAATGCAAACATAGGGTAAAGTGGACAATTTTAAACCCTTTTATTTTCTCAGACACCACCAAAAATATGTTACCCGTACTAAAGGGACGAAAATTTGAACGTAAAATTAATTATGTAAAATTGGCAAGGGATGGGGGCATAATGGGGGTGTGTTCTATTTTGGAAAAGGTGCCCCGATTTCATTTTGTTTGTAACGAATGCACTTTGGCACAGTTCCCTTTAGCAATGAGACGTGGAAAATACTGTATATATTTTCCAGAAATACAGTAGTTATATGTAAAGATGGCATGCTGTATTTAAAAAAAAATTATGTTATCGAAAAGGGGGAAGCCTGCCCCTACACAGAAAAAAACTCCCCCATTGTTGTTTTGAATTTGGGCACAAACGTTTGGAAAAGGAAAATTTTCGTGCTCTAAGGGAAAAATTGGGTGACAATTCAAGTAGGAGCCAAAATTTTGGATGTGCTTCCGCATAACTTGAGATACAGGGACTGGCAAGACAGCTCCAGGAACCTGATAAGCTTTTGATTTGTTTTATAATTATGGCCATATTTATTTTTATAAAATTTTGTTAGAAAGAAATTTTTTGGGATAATACACCCTTTGGGCTCCCGTCCCAAAATTTGGGGATGATTTTTAAAATATTCTCCCTTTTGTTATGTAAATGTGTAATTATAATCCTTATTATTTATATACAGTCCACAAAAAAATTTTATTTTACCAGAATTTTTTGGTGATACATATCTTATTTTAATTAATAAGTTTTGAGAACTTGGGGATATGACGTTTTAGGTATCGAAAGGGGGGCTTTTTGGTAGGTGTCCCAAATTTTTGTCTATGTACTGAAAATTAAAAATTATCTTTGTTATATTTACTGTTATGTACAAATGAGTTACATTCAGATAAATTAATTTTCCAAATTTAATTTCCCCGTTGGTCTTCTTGCCCCGGAGGAAATTGTAAAAAAGTCATTATTAGTTAATTACTTAATAATTATATGTGAAATGAAGAAGGAGGTGGATTTTAAATTTACAAATTTGTTAAAAGTTAGTGGATTAAAATATTAAATTTTAAATTTTGATAAGTCAAACTGGCTAAGTTTATTTAATTGTATAATTTAAAATTTGATAAGACTTTCTGGCCAAGTTTTAAATCAGTGTTGTGTAATTGTAAGCAAGTGTAACAAATTAATTAATGTGTTAATATTAATTTTTGCTATGCCAAATTGGAAAGGATTTTCATTAAATTTGTTAATATTAATTTTTTGATGAGCCAAGTTGGCAAAAAGGGTTTTTTAAAATGTGTATTTAAAATTTAATTATAATTTTTTACATGTAATTGCAAAGCTCAATAGCAGGATTTATTAAAAGGAAAAGTTGTTCATGTTTAAAGTTAAAATCATGTTTTTAATGAGTTAAATTTTAATACATTGCTCTTTGGGTGAAAATGAGGAAATTAATATAGAAGACAAAATATGGAAAATAGAGCAAAAAAGATCCTGCAAGCTAAAAGGGTCATGTACCAAGGCTTTAATAATGTTTGGGAAATTTAAAGAATCAAGAAACTTTTATGATGATTTAAAATTGTATTTGATGTTTTGGTAATAGATATGATTCTACAAATTTTTACAACAATAGAAAAGGGGAATTTATTAGTAAACTGTGTAGTGAGACTGAAGTAGATCCGATTAATCAGTATTATGAATTAGAGGAAAATATTCTTTCTTGTAAAAGTCAGGCCTTTAAAAATTAAAATGTGTAAACCAGGCAGTTAATCGCGCCCCAACAAAAAAATTTTGTCTTTGCCAAACCCCCAGAATTATGTTTACCTTATTTAATCCGGGAAAAGAAAAATTTGGGGGAGTTTTGGCAATTTTTTTAAAGCAGTGGCATGATGGATGATTGCCGGTAATAAATTTTTTTACCTCAAAGGAAGGTAAGGGGAGTTACTACTCATAAACCCTTTCCCAAATTAGATGACTCTTACAAGGAAGCAGTTAAAGGTTAAAGGCATTTTGAAAATAAAAAAACAAAGTAGGTTGGACTATGAATATCATTTTTAAATTTTAAAAAATCTCCAGTTCATTAAAAAGGGTTTACAGCAAGTTGGAAAACTGGAGAGCACTCTCAAAACTTTAAGAAATAAATATAATCTGAAGGGATCAGACTGATTTTTTGGTCCATGTACAGAATAAATTAAGCTGTAAAACACTTATGCTCTCAAACAAATATCAAAAGGGTTTTTTGGACTGGAGGAAATAAGATAGGTCAAAAAAGAATTAATTTTTCATTAGCCCAGCCAACTAACTCATTTTAAAGATGAAACACATAATAATTTAAAAATTTGTCAATTTCCCACAAAGGGAAAAAATTTACCCCAAAGGTAAAACAAATTTCATTTCTAAAAAGGTTGATGGGTACATAAAAGAGAAAAGAATCAGAAATAATGTTTCCCCCCCAAAAGGTAAAAGAATAAGTACCCTCCTCAGAGTAGCCCAGTTAATAAGAAACCGTGAGAAAGAGGATTGTTTTTTCTGCAGGGACCATTTTTTTAAAAATTGAAAATGAATACAATTCAGGGAATGAAAAAGTTGAAAATTTGGAGGAACTTGACAGATGTACCCGGTGTTTAATAATCCCCAATGTAAAGGATTGCATGCCAAATTTTAAAAAACGTTATCAATGTCAAAAGGAAACCCATATATCATGTGTAAGGGTCTATATGTAATGTTGATAAAAATGATAATTTTGAAATCATGACACAACGTGGCTAAAGTAAAAAATTGCTGCTGAAGAGCCCCTTTCCGTGTTACAGGAAAAAAATTGATGTAAAAGCCCTAAATAAAAAAAATTTAAAAGCATTATTGGGCCAGGGGGTCCCCAAAGTACTTTCATAAAAGTAAAGTCTTGTGGTATGAGGTACAGATGGGAGATCCCAAACTTTTTAAAAATTATCTGGTTTTCTTCGGATAAAAGGGTCAATTGTATGACACTGTTTATTAACTGTAGGTTGGGCAATGAAAAAAACGTGTTTATAAATTGAGAAGAAACCCCCGAAAAAATTTACAGGGGGGGAGTAAAAATAAAAAATAATAATGTAAATTTTTAACCCTGTTGGTGTTTTGGGGCCCTTTTTTATAAGGCTTTTTTTCCCCTTTTAAAAAAGGAGGTAAAGAAAAAAGTTTCACCCCTTTTGAAGTGGTGGAGGGCCCTTTAAATTTTATGGGAGGATTCCCCGTAAAATTATATGGGAAAAAAAATACCTTTTTAAGGTTTTCTTACCATTAAGTGGGGCCCGTTAATTCTTCCTGAGGAAAATTTTTTGGCCAGGAAAAATTGTGGGAATTTTAAAGACAGCAAAAGGGGTTTTAAAGTAAATGAAGAAGTCCCGATGATTCTTTTCTCAGGATCAATACCGAGAGATGTAAAAATTTTAATTGGACTCTGGGGTACGACTTCCCTGGAGACTGAAACCTCCAGAATTTCCCCCTAAATTTCAGAAAGGGCAATGGACAGTTAAAGGTCAGCTCCCCGAACTGAGTAAAAACACCGAATTGTTGATCCCAAATGATTAATTGCTGAACAAAAAATTTAAAAAATTTATAGAAGAGGTACCTCCCGGGCAAGCCAAAATTTATGGTCACTATTTGCCACTAGAGTGAAGGGGATTCTAAAACCACTCCTTGAGGGTTGTGTTTAATTGTAGGCCAGGAGTAACAAAAATGACCCAGTTTTAAAAGGGCTGTTTGATAACAGGTCTGTCGTTGATGGAAAAAATTGGAGATATCTTATTAAATTTCGAGTGAAGCATTATGCCTTTACGGCTGACATAAGTAAAAACTTTTCTAAGTGGGTTTCAAGAGGCTGACCGGGATTTTACGCGTTCTTATGGCCCAGTTCCGTGACCCACTTGCCCCTTTAAAACCTTTCGCTTTAGGGGAAATTTTTTGGTGTACATCCAGTCCGTTCCTACTTCAAACGACGAAAATGCCACTTAAACGT
>NW_026464560.1:0-13729 GCF_026875155.1 Cherax quadricarinatus
ACGACCTAATAGACAGCGTTGCCAGCTAAGTATGTCAGTCTTTTGGGGACCCCTGGGGGGTTATTACAATCCTTTATCGCCCTGAGGCAGAGATTTCTTCTTTAAACCAGGGCCTGAGGCCTGTTCACACAGGGTGTGCCCTTGGGGCTCTGCAACCTGCCTCGCCCTTCCAGAGGCTTTGAACGGTAACTACGACTTGGAAGGAACGGAAGCCTACCTAATGCTGTAGATTCAGCGATGACGGCCCCAACCCCGATTGGGCGGGAAGCTCTCTTAAAAAGGTAGAAACCCCATTTTTTACGTCAACCCTTCCAAGTGTAGTTTGGTCAGGCCCGAATAAAATATCGGGGATTTAACCCTTTGGGGGTTTTCGTCGTACTATATGTCTTCGCTGGGGGTTTTTTGACGTACTATAGCAAAAATTTTGGGGCCCCTAAAATTATGGGAGAAAGCGGGTGGGGCCTTCATATGAAAAAATGGTCTATGTGGCAGTGGCACAGTCAAAAAAAAAAACCCTGCAGCACACAGTGCATAATGAAAAAAAAAATTTTGGGGGCCATTTTTTTGGAAAAAAATCACGATTTTTGCGGTATTTTCGAAGGTATTTATTGTTGTATTCTAGTTTTTTTGGTCCATTTTATAGAAGGGAAGACTATTACAGAAATTGAGATGATTTTGGCGGGTTTTACAATAAAAAGGTGCCTTGAAATGAGCTAAAGTAGCAAAATGTTCGATTTTTACCAAATTTAAAAAATAAACAAATGTGCCAACGTGAAATACACGTCCGGGGATTAATTTTCTTCCAAGGAAAACCAAAATATTTATACCATTTTTTACACAATGCAGTATCTGATAACATAAAATTTTATTTTTTTTGTGAAAAAAAAAAATTCAAAATGGAAAGCAAAAGAATATAAGGGGGGTTTGAGACGTGACAAATATAAGGAAATGTCATTTTTGCCAGAATGTCTTTCTTTTTTATTGGACCCATTGGGAAAAATTGGCATTTTTTGAAATTTGGTGAAATTGGCAAAATTGCTAAATTCGACCATGTACTGGTAGTTGAATTTATAAATGGGGGGGTTTTTTCACCCATTCAAGAAAAAATGGGTTTAGCAAAAAATCATGTTTTTTTTGCGACTAGTACAGCAAAATTGGAAAAAAAAAGGGGCTAAAAAGGGGAAAAATCCCCGAGCAAAACATGCCGAGCCCGCAAATTTTGCGAGAGCATAATTCCGTAATTTTTTCTATAAATTTCAAACTTTTGGTGTCTTTATGTCGGGAAAAGATTCCTATCTTTTCAAAAAGAGAAAAAAATTTTTTTTTTTTTTTTAAATTTGGCCCCGACCCCGAGAACGATTTCGGAGAGGGCCTGTCGACCCTCAAAGGTTTTAATATAGGGAAGGGGCACGGTTGCCCCTTTAAATGCAAAGATTCTGTTTTGTGGTTTTTCCTGCCCCACGGGACAAGAAAGGTGTAAAAGGGGTTTCTGGGGAGGGCCCTTTTTACTACCGCCGGTTTTGCCCAATTTTTGAAGGGGCGCCCCCTTTTTGAACTTAAAGTTCTAAAGTTCCTTTAAATGGCAACTACAAGTGAGTTAGCCTTTACTGTCTAAACGTCTATTTGGGTTCCTCTCCATTCTACAAGTCATGTTTGACCTCCCTTTACTTTACAAGGGGATGCCAGCGAGTATGCAGTGGGTGCTGCCCTTTAAAACCTTCCCCCTTCTGATCTTTTACCCCCATCTGTTTTTTTTTCTGCAAAATTGAAACCCCACAATTAAGTTATGCAACCATTGAAAGGGGGCACTAGCATTGGCCTTAGCCTTTGAAACTTTAGGTCTATCTCGGGACCCCCCCTCATAAAAAATAAAAAAAGATCAAAATCCCTTAAAAACCTTTTTAAAACCCCATAAAGGCTAAGAATGCTAAATACAAAGATGGTCCCTTAGGATAAAACCTTTTTTTTCTATAAGCTTTAAACCCAATTAGGGGAGCTGAAAATTGTTATTGCTGACACCTGTCCCGCCCTTAAGACTGAAATTTAAATTTGAATTTATAAAAAGGAAATGAGTGCACTTTGATAGGTATGTATTTGGGTTAATGCATTTTCTAATGCTATTTTTTTACTTACAGTTATCTGATTTCGTAACCACTGGGGAGCCCTTCATTAAGCCACCATATGGACCCAGAACTTATTTCTTGGGGGGCAGTCTCCTTTTTGTTTACCCTGACTTCTCCGCAAAAAAAGGCCCCTTAAGGCCCTTTTAGAAAAACACCTTAAAAAAGCTTGGTTACGTGGTTCACACATACGGGTTTTGGGAACACCAGACTTTTAATTTTCTTTTTGGAGAACAACTTTGTCATCGGGTCTTTGTAAAGGAAATGACTGTTCTGGCTTTATTCTGTTTTTGAAGTCCTTTTTTAAGGCGAAGTTTAGTCCCCGAAAAGGGGGGGGGGGTTTGACCAAAGGGTCATAAGTGTTATTTTTTTTTACCATTAATTTATACTCGGGGATTCTTTAATATTAGCTAAAAAAAAGATTCCACTATTTTATAATATTATCTGTTGGGAAAAACCCGGGGTAGATGTATAATATTTTCTTGAGTAATGTGTTAGTGGGTACTCCTGCAAAGGTTTAAAAAAGGTATCCCCATTGGGGTATTTTGCCCCGCTCTACCCCCCCCCCCTTTGACGAGTTGAGGGCTAAGGAATTTCTGAATTTGGCAGTTCACTTCCGCTGATCAGTGGCATTGATGAGCAAACCCCCCCTTACTCCGCCTTTTTCTCATTTGGGATAGAGAATTGGGTTATAAACTCCTGACCGCTGGGGTTTATTGTAAAAGTCTGCTGACAATCATATACAGTTATCTCGGGTAATGGACGAACCATTAAGCTTAAATTTGTGATAATTCCCTTTGCCAGGAGTTCTCAAAAAGTGTTAATTCTCAAATATGTACTTCCCAATAAGTTACTATTGAGGAAGCGATAATTTCCTCTGACTTTGCAATTGTGACCATATTGACATGTACTTTCTATTTAAAGTTTTCTTGTGTAAAGGGAAAAATTTTCTGACAGTGAATTTAATAGATATTTAGAATATCTAAAGTTTTAAGCTTTTAAATAAAAAAAACTTGAAAAGACTGAGAAAACTTTTTTTTTTGTGCCTTACTTTTCCTTTTTGGAAACATATCTTTCATTCTATGAAGTGTGTTGTTACGGAATGCCTAATGGCAAAAGATTAAGATTTGAACCGAACAAAATACAATAAGTGTCAGGGGCCCAAGACGTTCAACTGCCTCCTACAACATATGGGGGATTACCAAAACCCCGGGCAGTTTTAAAAGCGACACGGGCAAGCACCTAGAGTCATCCCTGACCAGGGGCTGGGCTCGCTTTTTTTCCCATGCAGCAAGCAGTAAAAACCCTGTTTGATAAGCTCGATCACCAGGAGGCCGGTCAAGACCGGCTGCTGGGGCATTGCCCCGGGAACTCTCTCAGGTAAACTCGGGAAACAGATTACAAGTGATTTAACGTATTTTCCATTAAATGTTTTACTCTAATTAGCTCTATATAAAAGACTGATCTTTTTAAAAAATATTAAAATATTCTGAACTTTAAATACAATTTATCCCCTCGTGAGCTGATAATAGTTTTTACATGACTAATATTTTATTAAAAAATTTTTCACTCTCAACACTGTCAGGGCATACCCCTTTTTATATATTCTGATGAGTTTAAAAATAAAGTGTTCCCGAAAATTTTAAACCCCAACTTTTTTACTCCTGAATTACTCATGTAGTTTTACAAAACAGCTTTTTTTACTAAAGCATTTCAGACACTTTCATCACTGATGGGTTTTATCTCCTGTATGTATTCTCACATGTTCACAAGACTGCCTTTTGCACAAAAACATTCAGAACTCTGAAAATTTTAATGGTTTATCTCCGTATGTATTCATATGTGTCACAAAAGCCTTTTTTCACAAAAACTTTCAACACCTGAACATTATATGGTTTTTTCTCCTGTTTTACTCTCAAAAGCTTCACAAAATTTTTTTATCAAAAAATTTAGACACTCAGAACACTGATATGTTTTTCCTGTTGTACCTCATATGTATTAAAAAATTCTTTTTTCAGGAAAACATTTCAGACACTCAGAAAACTGAATTTTTCTCCTGTTGTACTCTAGTGACACTAGATGGCTTTTTTTTGGGTAAAGATTTCAACACTCTGAACATTCATATGGTTTATCTCCATAATTTTCTCTCATATGAACACTAATGTTTTTTTTTTTGGCTAAAAATTTTAGACACCTGAAAATTGATAGGTTTTTCTCCGTAGTACTCTCAAGTGTCACAAGATTGTATTTCTACAAACATTTTGGCACTCGAGCTTGAATGGTTTATCTCCGATGTTTCCTATATGTATTTCAAGATTCTTTTTTCGAAAAAATTTTAGACACTCAGAAACTTTATATGGTTTATTCCTGTATGACTTCATTGTGTCACAAATGATTTTCTACAAAAAAATTTCAGGCACTTGAATTGAATGTTTTTTCTCCTTAGACTTCATAGTTTACAAAACTTCTTTTTTTTAAAAACATTTCAGACACTCAGAACCTGATATGGTTTATTCCAGTTTGTCTCCAAATGTGCACTAGATGGCTTTTTTTTGGGTAAAAGATTCAGACACTCTGAACATTATAGTTATCCCTGTAGTCTCTATAAAGTGGGACAAATTGATTTTCTATAAAACATTTCGGCACTCGAGCATTGGGGATGGGTTTTTCTCCGTATGTACTCTCGTATGTTTCACAGATGTGTTTTATACTAAAAATTTTAGGGCCCCCTGAGCACTAATGGGTTTTTTTTCCGTATGTCTTCCCCTATGTGACACTAGTGTCTTTTTTGCAAAAGATTTCAGACACCGAAAATTGATATGGGTTTTTCTCCTGTAGTACCTCAATTGCCCAAGACTGTATTTTCTACAAAACTTTTAGGCCTGACATTGATATGGTTTATCCCTGTAGTACCTTTGTTGGACACAAAAATTTTTTTTTTGGCTAAAAGTTTTTAACACTCTGAACATTGAATGGTTATCTCCTTTTTACCCATAGTCCACAAACTATTTTCAGACTAAAACACTTAACATCTGAAAATTGAATTTGGTTTATGTTCGTTTCTCCTTTTTTTTAAATGAAAATTTCATTAAATTATTTTTTGTCATACAACATGGTATAGTTAACCCTTTCCCTTTTACTCCATGTCTATTTCAAGAATTTTTTTAATTTTTTAACACTGAAAACAGTTTTTCTTTTAAACATGCCCATGTTAAAAAATATTTAGGAAAACTTTTCCCCACTTTTAGAGCAACAATAAAATTTTATTTTGGGGTTAAAAGATATCTAATTTTTTTTTTGTTTAAAAAAATTTAAATAGTACTAGAACACTGCAGATACACTCAAAAACACTTGTATTATTTTTTTTTCTTTGGTTTATTTAAAAAGATTTTTTTTGAAAAATTATTAATTACAGTTTTGTAACTTGTTTTTGTATTAAGAATGGATATTTGATAGAATTCCCCCAAAATTAAAAACAAAATTGTTTAATTAGCAATACTTGGGAAAATTACAAAATTTACAAAATAAAAGGTTGCCCTTTTTTGAAGAAATGAAAAATAGTGCTGGCAAGAAAAAACCCCGGTAGTCTTCCACTTTCTTTGAATACTGAAGTACAGTTCTGGGAAAAACAATGGTATCTTACATGGGGGCTTCTTGAAGTACGAAAACGGTCTGCAAGATAAACCCGGTAGTCTTTCCCTGGTGCTTTTTTAAGTCTGAAGATAGTGTCGGCAAACACAAAAAGGTAGTCTCCCATGGTGCTTCTTGAAGTCTGAAGATATAGGTTGGCAAGACACAACCCGGTATATTTCACTGGGGCTTCAAGACTGAACATATAGTGTCTGCAAGACACAAACCCGGGATCTTACCTGGTGCTTCTTGAAGTCTGAAGAAAGTGTCTAGATGAACAACCTGGTAGTCTTACCTGGTGCTTCTTGAAGTACTGAAGATATAGTGTCTGGGAAGACACAACCTTGTAGTCTTTCACTGGTGTTCTTGAATACGAAGATATAGTGTCTGGAAGACACAACTGTGTCTTACACTGGGCTTCTTTAAGTTACTGAAAAAAGTGTCTGGCAAGACACAACCCGGAAGTTTACACTGGTGCTTCTGAAGTACTGAAATTTGTTCTGGCAAACATAACCTGGATCTTCCACAAAAAATTCTGCATACATTTTTTTGCTCAAGCATTACCTGGGCTTTTTTGAAATACTGAAGATATTGTCTGGCAAACCCAAACCCGGTAGTCTTACAGGTGCTTCTTGAAGTATGAAAATAATGTTTTGGGAAACAAAAAACCCGGTACTCTTTTACAAAAACTTCTGCAATAGAAACATGAGTCAGTATAGTACAATATTCCACAATTACCAACAAAACACACAGAACTAGAAAAGATTTTTTTATCTATTGTCACATTTTTCACTAAATAAAATTTTTTTTTTTTTTTTTTTATTATCACACCGGCCGATTCCCACCAAGGCAGGGTGGCCCGAAAAAGAAAAACTTTCACCATCATTCACTCCATCACTGTCTTGCCAGAAGGGTGCTTTACACTACAGTTTTTAAACTGCAACATTAACACCCCTCCTTCAGAGTGCAGGCACTGTACTTCCCATCTCCAGGACTCAAGTCCGGCCTGCCGGTTTCCCTGAATCCCTTCATAAATGTTACTTTGCTCACACTCCAACAGCACGTCAAGTATTAAAAACCATTTGTCTCCATTCACTCCTATCAAACACGCTCACGCATGCCTGCTGGAAGTCCAAGCCCCTCGCACACAAAACCTCCTTTACCCCCTCCCTCCAACCCTTCCTAGGCCGACCCCTACCCCGCCTTCCTTCCACTACAGACTGATACACTCTTGAAGTCATTCTGTTTCGCTCCATTCTCTCTACATGTCCGAACCACCTCAACAACCCTTCCTCAGCCCTCTGGACAACAGTTTTGGTAATCCCGCACCTCCTCCTAACTTCCAAACTACGAATTCTCTGCATTATATTCACACCACACATTGCCCTCAGACATGACATCTCCACTGCCTCCAGCCTTCTCCTCGCTGCAACATTCATCACCCACGCTTCACACCCATATAAGAGAGTTGGTAAAACTATACTCTCATACATTCCCCTCTTTGCCTCCAAGGACAAAGTTCTTTGTCTCCACAGACTCCTAAGTGCACCACTCACTCTTTTTCCCTCATCAATTCTATGATTCACCTCATCTTTCATAGACCCATCCGCTGACACGTCCACTCCCAAATATCTGAATACGTTCACCTCCTCCATACTCTCTCCCTCCAATCTGATATTCAATCTTTCATCACCTAATCTTTTTGTTATCCTCATAACCTTACTCTTTCCTGTATTCACCTTTAATTTTCTTCTTTTGCACACCCTACCAAATTCATCCACCAATCTCTGCAACTTCTCTTCAGAATTTCCCAAGAGCACAGTGTCATCAGCAAAGAGCAGCTGTGACAACTCCCACTTTGTGTGTGATTCTTTATCTTTTAACTCCACGCCTCTTGCCAAGACCCTCGCATTTACTTCTCTTACAACCCCATCTATAAATATATTAAACAACCACGGTGACATCACACATCCTTGTCTAAGGCCTACTTTTACTGGGAAAAAATTTCCCTCTTTCCTACATACTCTAACTTGAGCCTCACTATCCTCGTAAAAACTCTTCACTGCTTTCAGTAACCTACCTCCTACACCATACACTTGCAACATCTGCCACATTGCCCCCCTATCCACCCTGTCATACGCCTTTTCCAAATCCATAAATGCCACAAAGACCTCTTTAGCCTTATCTAAATACTGTTCACTTATATGTTTCACTGTAAACACCTGGTCCACACACCCCCTACCTTTCCTAAAGCCTCCTTGTTCATCTGCTATCCTATTCTCCGTCTTACTCTTAATTCTTTCAATTATAACTCTACCATACACTTTACCAGGTACACTCAACAGACTTATCCCCCTATAATTTTTGCACTCTCTTTTATCCCCTTTGCCTTTATACAAAGGAACTATGCATGCTCTCTGCCAATCCCTAGGTACCTTACCCTCTTCCATACATTTATTAAATAATTGCACCAACCACTCCAAAACTATATCCCCACCTGCTTTTAACATTTCTATCTTTATCCCATCAATCCCGGCTGCCTTACCCCCTTTCATTTTACCTACTGCCTCACGAACTTCCCCCACACTCACAACTGGCTCTTCCTCACTCCTACAAGATGTTATTCCTCCTTGCCCTATACACGAAATCACAGCTTCCCTATCTTCATCAACATTTAACAATTCCTCAAAATATTCCTTCCATCTTCCCAATACCTCTAACTCTCCATTTAATAACTCTCCTCTCCTATTTTTAACTGACAAATCCATTTGTTCTCTAGGCTTTTTTAACTTGTTAATCTCACTCCAAAACTTTTTCTTATTTTCAACAAAATTTGTTGATAACTCTCACCCACTCTCTCATTTGCTCTCTTTTTACATTGCTTCACCACTCTCTTAACTTCTCTCTTTTTCTCCATATACTCTTCCCTCCTTGCATCACTTCTACTTTGTAAAAACTTCTCATATGCTAACTTTTTCTCCCTTACTACTCTCTTTACATCATCATTCCACCAATCGCTCCTCTTCCCTCCTGCACCCACTTTCCTGTAACCACAAACTTCTGCTGAACACTCTAACACTACATTTTTAAACCTACCCCATACCTCTTCGACCCCATTGCCTATGCTCTCATTAGCCCATCTATCCTCCAATAGCTGTTTATATCTTACCCTAACTGCCTCCTCTTTTAGTTTATAAACCTTCACCTCTCTCTTCCCTGATGCTTCTATTCTCCTTGTATCCCATCTACCTTTTACTCCCCAGTGTAGCTACAACTAGAAAGTGATCTGATATATCTGTGGCCCCTCTATAAACATGTACATCCTGAAGTCTACTCAACAGTCTTTTATCTACCAATACATAATCCAACAAACTACTGTCATTTCGCCCTACATCATATCGTGTATACTTATTTATCCTCTTTTTCTTAAAATATGTATTACCTATAACTAAACCCCTTTCTATACAAAGTTCAATCAAAGGGCTCCCATTATCATTTACACCTGGCACCCCAACTTACCTACCACACCCTCTCTAAAAGTTTCTCCTACTTTAGCATTCAAGTCCCCTACCACAATTACTCTCTCACTTGGTTCAAAGGCTCCTATACATTCACTTAACATCTCCCAAAATTTTCTCTCTCTCCTCTGCATTCCTCTCTTCTCCAGGTGCATACACGCTTATTATGACCCACTTCTCGCATCCAACCTTTACTTTAATCCACATAATTCTTGAATTTACACATTCATATTCTCTTTTCTCCTTCCATAACTGATCATTTAACATTACTGCTACCCCTTCCTTTGCTCTAACTCTCTCAGATACTCCAGATTTAATCCCATTTATTTCCCCCCACTGAAACTCTCCTACCCCCTTCAGCTTTGTTTCGCTTAGGGCCAGGACATCCAACTTCTTTTCATTCATAACATCAGCAATCATCTGTTTCTTGTCATCCGCACTACATCCACGCACATTTAAGCAACCCAGTTTTATAAAGTTTTTCTTCTTCTTCTTTTGTCACTTTTAAATGTTTACCTGAAAATATCTTCAAGATAAATCACAAGTTGTGTATAATAATTAAATCTTCATCAGAGTACAAAACAAATTCTAGCCACAACACCAACGTCAAAGACCTGGGAGTGATCATGTCGGAGGATCTCACCTTCAAGGACCATAACATTGCATCAATCGCATCTGCTAGAAAAATGACAGGATGGATAATGAGAACCTTCAAAACTAGGGAGGCCAAGCCCATGATGACACTCTTCAGGTCACTTCTTCTATCTAGGCTGGAATATTGCTGCACACTAACAGCACCTTTCAAGGCAGGTGAAATTGCTGACCTAGAAAATGTACAGAGAACCTTCACGGCGCGCATAACGGAGATAAAACACCTCAATTACTGGGAGTGCTTGAGGTTCCTAAACCTGTATTCCCTGGAACGCAGGCTGGAGAGATACATGATTATATACACCTGGAAAATCCTAGAGGGACTAGTACCGAACTTGCACACGAAAATCACTCACTACGAAAGCAAAAGACTTGGCAGACGATGCAACATCCCCAATGAAAAGCAGGGGTGTCATTAGCATGTTAAGAGACCATACAATAAGTGTCAGGGGCCCAAGACTGTTCAACTGCCTCCCAGCATACATAAGGGGGATTACCAACAGACCCCTGGCAGTCTTCAAGCTGGCACTGGACAAGCACATGAAGTCGGTTCCTGACCAGCCGGGCTGTGGCTCGTACATTGGTTTGCGTGCAGCCAGTAGTAACAGCCTGGTTGATCAGGCTCTGATCCACCAGGAGGCCTGGTCAAAGACCGGGCCGCGGGGGCATTGACCCCCGGAACTCTCTCCAGGTAAACTCCAGGTTACTAATAGAGTAAACAATATGACTTCAACACAAACAATTTTTATTATATTCTTGGAGTACAATATTAATACAGCCTCTTCTCACTTAGCGATGTACAGTGGACCCTCGGGTGATGATTTTAATCCATTCCAGAGAGTTTGTCCTTAACTGATTTTGTTAGCCAAATTAATTTCCCCTTTAAAAAATAATGGGAATCCAACTAATCTGTTCCTGCTGTCAGGAGGCTTGACATAGTACTTCAATATGACACTAATATCAATTCTACAGCTTATTTATCTATTACAATTCATCTAATAAGGCATAATAAATAATATTAATAACATAGAAACATGATATACAGGTTTCCCTCAACATTCGCATTTTCAACTTTTGCGGGCTTCACTCATTCACGAATTCCCAACTGCCAAATTCCCAGCAGCGAATTCATATTTAAGTTTACCGCCACCTGCGTGTCCCTACTACCCTCCCTCCGACCCCCTCAACTGGCAGCCAGCCCTCCCACCACTGTGTGGTGAGTGTTTTGTTTGTTCATTATTTGCTATTAAACTACAGTATAAATACTGTAAACCTATTCATGACTGCATATTGGAATGGCTATTCGGACAGGTATTGGAAGGTTACATCATGTGTTTACTCTTGAACACAGCAAAGAATCAAGCTCTTAATAATCTTGCCCCTTCCATTAAGTTTAAAGCTGAATGGGAATCTAATTCCTTGCTTCCTTTCCTTGATGTCCATGTCCACCGCTCAGATACAGGTTTTTCCTTTTCCGTTTACCAAAAACCTTTTCACAGTGGCAAGTACATTCGCTACTTTTCCTATCATGCTTCCCCTGTCAAGAAAAGTGTTCTTTTCTCCCTCTTTCTCCGTGCCCTCCGCATCTGTGATCCTCAGTTCCTTCCAGCAGAAATTTCCACTCTTCATAATTCGTTTTCCCGTCTTGGCTACCCTTCCCATTTCATAGACTCTGCCCTCTCACGTGCTAAACGTAATTTCTTCTCTCCCAAACTCTCTACTCCTGGGAACTCTTCTATCCTCTGCCTTCCCTACATTTCCGGTCTTTCTAATCTCAATAATTCTCTCCGTCCCTTAGACATCAAGCTTACCTTCCACCAGACTAGCACTCTTCGCACTAATCTCATTCATACCTCTCCTCCCTCTACAGATGTTCCTGGTGTCTACTCTATTTCTTGCTCCTCCTGTCCTTTTCAATACTTCGGAGAAACTGGTCGATCTCTTTCTGACAGACTTTAAGAGCACAAAAATAGTGTTAGGCTTGCCGACACTAACAATGCTCTTTTCTCTCAAGTCAGAGATCATAGCCATCCTATTGACTGGTCTTCTGCTAAAACTGTCTTCCCTACTTCCAACTCGAACAGTCGCCATCTAGTTGAATCCTCTCTAATACACAACTTTCCTTGTATGAACCTTAGCCCTGGCTTCGTCTCTGTAGATGCCTTCCTCTCCCATTACATTGTAAAATGCTCCAAACTTCAGAACACCCGTGACTTAACCTGACTCCTCATTTTTTCTTTTTCTTTTGTTTTTCTTCTTCTCCCTCTTCCCCTTTCCTCTTTCCTTTTCTCCCCTGGGTTGTCTTTCTCTCTTCTGTCTCGTGTTTCTGTTCCTTCTTCATTTATTTCCCACTTCCCCTTTCACCTACCTCTGTGCGCTTGCTCTCCCTCAGTGGGCACCTAGCTCTCTTGCAGTGCTCCCCTTCCTTTGTATTTGACTGGCTCATCCTCCTTATTTCCCACTTCTACCACTGCCACTGCTACTACCTCTTCTACTACTACTACTACTACAACTACTGATGAAATTAAGACACATATGCGGCATCTGGTTGTCTTTGTTGTGGATGTTTCACCATCCAGTGGCTGGCTGGATGGTGAAACGTCTACGATAGGGATGCCCGGGTGTTGCGCATGTGTCTTAATTTCATCTTGTCGGTATTATATACCATTCTTGTACTACTACTACTACTACTACCACCACCTCTTCCTGCCTATATATAGCCATCCTGCTCCACTTCTGGTTAGTGTGACATGGTCGATGGTCCAAGTTGGACCGAAACGTCGTCGTAAGCTTCTCTCTTTTATGTGTGGGTTATTTGTGTATCGTTCCAGTCACGGTATTGTGCCTTTTTTTTTGTTATTTAAAGAATCAAAGATTTCTGCTACTGCTAATAATAATAATAATAATAATAATAATAATAATAATAATAATAATAATAAAAATACGATAGAATTGAAGAAGGAAATTGAACAAAAATATCAAGCTTGAAGTGGAGGGAGTGGTTGACACATTGTCAGTGTGGCTTTGTTTATGCTGGAGTGAGCATTAATCTCAGTGCTCTTCCAAACACTTCACAATAATTCATTGTGTTTGGTGCTTGTAGATTGAATGCGACTGGAGTGGTTGAGGCAGTGGTAGAGGCAGTGGGTGAGGCAACGGGTGAGGCAGCAGTTGAGGCAGTGGGTGAGGCAGTGGGTTAGGCAGTGGGTGAGGCAGTGGTTGAGGCAGCGGTTGAGGCAGTGGGTGAGGCAGCGGTTGAGGCAGTGGGTGAGGCAGTGGGTGAGACAGCAATTGAGGCAGTGATATTTACTAACATATATGTTTTAAATAATAATAGCACATGTTATTATTAATAACACATTATTATTATTATTACAGTGGAACCCACCTTATGAATGCATCGCATTACATTAAATCCACCATAAAAGCATGTGAACGCAAAAAATTTTGCATTGTTTCACGATAAAAAACTCTCCTTACGTGATTCATCCAGGAAGCGTCCCACTTGTGACCTCAGCGACAGTGTTTATAAGCCAGCCAGTGCGGTCGCATCCATGCATACATTTGGTGCATTTCACCTCATCCCAGTGTTTTTTGTTCTTGTAACTGCAAAATAAGTCACCATGGGCCTCAAGAAAGCTTCTAGTGCCAACCCTGTGGTAAAACGGGTAAGAATTATTATGGAAATTAAGAAAGATTTTGAAGAGTTTGGAGCTAACCCTGAGAAGCCTATGCCAGTTGTGGAATCCATTGTGCCTACTTCGAAGATTAAGGAATGTGTGCAAAGTGGGTTGACTGCAAAACCTTATG
>NW_026464561.1:0-5000 GCF_026875155.1 Cherax quadricarinatus
AAATTTTAAAACACGGGAAAAATTACTACTGAACTGAAGGGGACTGCATACTAACACAAAAATATTAGTTTTGTGTATTGCTGTTGATTATAAAAGGAAGAATATGTCAAGATGTGTTTGATCGAGTGACGGAAAAACACAAAAAATAAAAAATGAAGAACTTCTAAAAAAGACCTCATAATAACAATAGAACAACACAAAACTGAAAAGTCAGTAACACACAAGAAAAACGTAACACAAAGAAAAATACAGTAACATACAGCAGAAAGTACAGCAGTACATAAAACACACAAGAACATACAAAACAAACAAAAAAATAAGGGAAGGTAGAGCAAGATAACGTATTTACAAAAAACAGAATATTGAAAAACATTAGACAGGTTTAGGGGCCGGGTTTTTGTAACATCAACATCAAAACTTTTTTGTCGAGAGGTTGCTCTCCCATTTTGTACATCTTATTTTCTTTCTTTTTTTTGTGTTTGTAAATATTTTTCTCAATATAGTGAAGTTTAGAGAAGTAAGAGGGAAAAATTTTAAAAATTTGTAATAATTTTACAAGAATGTTTTTTGCTAATCCAGTAAAACTCTCTCAACTGTTACTTCCTTATATCTTCTATTTATCATTAAGGTATCTAGAAAATTTCTATGTAACAGCATTCTAATCCCATTTCAGAATTCTATAAAATTTTATAATATAATTTTTTAAATACAAACTGGAAATCACATATAAACACATCCTAAAAACACTCAAAATCACAGCATTACTCTAAAAAACAAATCATTACTGCAAATCACAAAAACACCGCAAACCCTAGATCTAACATTTTATCAAGTAGGAGGAAATTTTTTCTCGAATTTTTTTAATAGTTGGTGAACCCGCAGGGCCCCCAGACTTCCCCCTAAAATACTATAGAGCAGAACACTTATAAGGAAGGGGTGGGTTTATGATGTTTGGTGAGAAAGTACACTAGTGCATGAAAATGTTTGCAACCCCTGGAGTGACACAGGGGTTGGGTATTAGTATTTTACGTGTGTGGGCAAATTTTTTTTATATATATTCTAGGGTCTGGTCTCAGACGGGGCCTCGGGGGCGTTTACCCCCCAAATTTTCCCTGTAATTATCCACATGGAAGAGAGAATTGTTTGTGTGTGTGTGTGGGGGGGGTGTGTGTGTTGTGTGTGGGGGGCGCTTGTGATTGCATTCATATTAGAGAAAAAGGGGAAAGGATGAGTGTTTTTTATACATGTTTGTTTTTGGGGTTTGAAAGTTGCGTTTTTTTGGGTTTCGGGGTATGTTGTGGTGCCACGCAGGCTCCCGTTGCCCAAAAATGTGAAAAATGGAGGGGAAAATAAGATTTGTGTTTTAATTTTTTTTAGGTAAGTTACATAAATGTTACAAAAATTATCATGCAAATTTTTAACATATGCTTTAATTACCCAGGATAACCTTTTAAAAATTTCCGGACAAAGTGATATGGGTATTTCCATTGTGCGCGGCGCTTTTTAACTCACTGCGCGTCTTGCGAATATATAGGGGTAAAATAACCCAAATTTAAAATAAAAAGCAACCAAAATTATTAAAAGTTCTCGTGGAGGTGGGGCAAACAGGGGTAACACACGGCACTCATAAAACACACCAAAAAAATTTTACAAACCCCACTTGAACCCGCTAAAATTTAAATAAAAAAAAACTTTATTTAATGTTTGAAAAATTGTTTTTAATTTTAAATAGAACTTTCCAAAAATTTTATGAGTGACCAGGCCTTGGTGGGGGCCGGGAAAAACCCGGGCGGTTTGCTTGGTTGGTCGGTGATCTTCGGTCCCGATGTCTTGGTTGGGGGTATTTTTAGGACGCAGTTTCTGTGTGTCCCCTCCTGTAATTTTCCCCCCCCCTGGACAGTTTTCTACCCTAGAAAACCCGCTAACAAAGGGTCGTTTCATCTGGCCCAGACACGGGGGTACATAAACCCGGGGAAGGTGGGCTGGAAGATATCCAAAAGGGAAAATGAGGAGGGGGGAAAATCCGGGGGGCCCCCGGATGGGGTTCCTGGGGCACATGGACCCGGGAAAGGCAAGGATACCGGGGGAAGTGGGGGAAAAAGGGGGAAATTGGGGGCGGCAGATGGGGCTTCTGGACTCCGGGGCCCGGAAAAAAGGAAAAGGGGATACCGGGTTTCTAAGGCAGACCCTGGGAAGTGGGGAAGGGGGAGGGGAAAAAATCTGAGGGGAAAACCCGGTGGAACCTGGCAATGGGGCCCGGGAAAGGGGAGGGAAAACTTGGGGAAGGGGGGGGGGAATATTTGAGGGGACTCCCGGGAAAGAAGGGTTTTGGGTTTTCTAAGGCAGACCTGGGGAAAATGGGGAAGGGATCCCCCTCTGAGGGGGGCAGGATGGACCCCGGACACATGGACCTGGGAAAAAGGGGGAGCAACCTTTGGGGGAAATGGGGAAGGGGGGGGGGAGAATATCTGAGGCGGGCTCCTGGGAAGAAGGAGATACTGGTTTTCTAAGGGAGACCTGGGAAAGTGGGGAAGGGAAAAACATCTGAGGGGACAAAGGATGGACTCCGGCACATGGACCTGGGAAAGGCGAGAGCACCTTGGGGAAGTGGGGAAGGGGGGGGGGAAATAAACCCGAGGCGGAATCCCGGGAAAGAAGAGAATACTGGTTGCTAAGGCAGACCCTGGGAAAGTGGGAAGGGAGAACATCTGAGGGGGCACGGATGGACTCCCGGCACATGGACCTGGAAAGGGCGAGAGAACCTTGGGGAAGTGGGGAGGGAAGGGGGGGGAATATCGAGGCGGACTTCTGGGAAAGAAGGAGATACTGGTTGTAAGGCAGACCCTGGGGAAAATGGGGAAAGGAGAACATCTAAGGGACACGGGTGGGGCTCCGGGACTCCTGGACACATGGACCTGGGAAAGGCGAGCGCACCTTAGGGGAAGTGGGAAGGGAGGGGATTATCTGAGGCAGGGCTCCTGGGGAAAGGGAAGGAGCTACTGGTTGCTAAGGCGACCCTGGAAAAGTGGGGAAGGGTGAACATTCTGAGGGGACACGGTGGACTCCTGGACACAAGGACCTGGGAAGGCGAGGCACTTGGGGAAGAGGGGAGGAAAGAGGGAAGGGGGGGCAAATCTGTAAGGCGGGCTCCTGAGGAAAGAAGGAGATTACTGGTTGCAAAGACAGGACCCTGGGAAAGTGGGGAAGGGAGGAAAATCTGATGGGGCTCGGATGGGTCCTGGACACATGAGCCTGGAAAGGCGAGAGCAACGATGGGAAGTGGGGAGGGAAAGAGGGGGAATTATATGAGGGAGGGGATCCTGGGGGAAAGATGGAGATATGGTTTGCTTAAGGCAGACCCTGGGGAAATTGGGAAGGGGGAGAGAGTACATCTGGATGGGACACGGATGGGCCTCTGGGACACATGGATCTGGAGAGGCGAGCGCACTGGGGAAGTGGGGAAGGGAGGGGGGGAATAATTGAGGCGGACTCTGGGAAAGCAAGGAGATACTGGTTGCTAAGGCGACCCTAGGGAGAGTGGGGAAGGGAGAGAACATGTGAGAGGACACGGATGGACTCCTTGACCACATGGACTGGAAAGTCGAGAGCACCTTGGGGAAGTGGAGGAAGGGAAGTGGGGGAGGGAAATCTGAGGCGGACTCCTGGGACATGAAGAGATTACTGTTTGCTAAGGGCAGACCCTGGAAAGTTGGGAAGGGAGTGGAGAACATCTGAGAGGGGACCACGGATCGGACTCCGGAACATGGACCTGGGAAAGGCCGAGAGCACTTGGGGAAGTGGGGTAGGGGAGAAAGGGGAGGGAAATCTGAGGCGGACTCCAGGGAATGAAGGAGGATATGGTTGCTAGGCAGACCCTGGGAAAGTGGGGGAAGGGGATAGAACCATCTGAGGGGACACGGATGGGCTCCTGGACACATGGACCTGGGACCTGGGAAAGGCGAGGTAGCACCTTGGGGAAAGATGGGGAAGGGAAAGGGGAGGAATATCTAGGCGAACTCCTGGGAAAGACGGAGATATGGGTTGCTGAGGAAGACCCTGGGGAAAGTGGGGAGGGTGAGAAGAAATCTGAGGGACACGGATGACTCCTGGACACTTGGACCTGGGAGAGGCGAGAGCACCTTGGGGAAGTGGGGAAGGGGGGGATTATCTGAGGCCGGGCTCCTGGAAAGGAGATGCTGGTTGCTAAGGCAGACCCTGGAAGTGGGGAAGGGAGAACATCTGAGGGGGACACGGCATGGACTCCTGGACACATGGACTGGAAAGGCGAGAGCACCTTGGGAAGTGGGGAAGGGAAGTGGGGGAATAATCTGAGGCGGGCTCTGGGAAAGAAGGAGGAACTGGTTGCTAAGGCAGAACCTAGGAAAGTGGGGATGGGAGAGAGAACATTGAGGGACCACGTTATGGACTCCTGGACACATGGACCTGGGAAAGGGCGAGAAGAGCACCTTTGGGAAGTGGGTAAGGGAAAGGGGGGGGATATCTGAGGCGGCTCCTGGGGAAAAAGGAAAGAAGGATGATACTGGTTTGTAAGGAAGACCCTGGGAAGGTGGGGAAGGGAGAAACATCTGAGGGGACACGGAATGGACTCCTGGACACATGGACTTGAAAGGCGATGAGCACCTTTGGGGAAAGTGGGGAAAGGGAAGGGGGGAATATCTGAGGCGGGGGCTATGGGAAAGGAGATACTGGGTTGCTTAGGCAGACCTGGGAACGTGGGGAAGGGGAGAACATGACGGGAACGGGATGGATCCTGGACAATGGACCAGGGAAAGGCGAGAGCACTGGGGAAGTGGGGAAGAGGGAGGGGGGAATGGAATATCTGAGGCGGACTCCTGGGAAAGAGGGAGATACTGGTAGTAAGGCAGATTGGGAAAGTGGGAGGGGAGAACATCTGAGGGGACACGGTGGACTCCTGGAACATGGACCAGCGAAAAATTGCAGAGAGCCCTTGGGGAAGTGGGGATGGGAGGGAAAGGGGA
>NW_026464561.1:7500-10097 GCF_026875155.1 Cherax quadricarinatus
ATACTTTATTTTGCTTACACGTTTATAATTCTCGTTTTGAAAAAAAAATTATGAAACAGCCTATTTAAAAGTGTCACTGCAGTTTTCACAGCTCCATACAACACTATACGTGGGGTAAACCCCATCAACGTAATTCACAGAAGGAATAGATATCAGAGCATCAAACCCTTGCTCTCTGAGGTTTCAGCAAGCGAGGGACTATGATACCAAGCCTTGAGGGCGGTTTGGTAGGTAAGACATGATAGGCAAACTTTATTCCGAAACGTTTCGCATTACACGTAGGCTTCGTCAGTCGAGTACAGAAAGTAGGGCAGGGAACAGTACAGATGTGAAGACGGTGTATCAATCCATCACCCTTGAAGTGTTTAGATTTGAGGTTGTCAGTCCCTCAGCCTGGAGAAGTTCAATCCCATTGTTATGAACTATCTGAAGATCAAGCGACTGTGCGGAGGACTTAATGACTGTTCAGACGGAGAGGTGCAAGTGTAGTAGTAGTTAGAATGCAGCCCATGAGGATCCAGCCTCTCTCGATGAAATAATTCTACTTTGAAAAGTTGTCCAAGGTGTTTTCTGTACAAGATGCCATGGTGTTTGCAGTGTTCTGACAGTGTGAATATCAAAATGGATATACAATAACGTCAGGTTTGTAGGTAAGACACATAGGCAACAGTTAGGCAACTTTATCCGAAACGTTTCGCCTACACAGTAGGTTCTCAGTCCGAAGTACAGAAAGTAGGCAGGAAACGTGCGATTTGAAGACGATGTGGATCAGTCATCACCCCTGAAGTCGTAGATTTGACGTGGTTCAATCCCTGAGCGAAATTATTTTTTTTTTTTATTTGTGGTCCAATTCAATTAAAATTTTATAGTGATTTAAGAGCAATTGAAGCTTAGACACGTTTTGCCTTAAAAGATAAATAGAAAAAATTAAATAGTGCCCTATTCTATAGGGCATTAAATCTCTCCCTTTTCAACAAATGGTAAGATGTACCAATGTTCTAGTTGACATCAGATTGAAAGGATAAGGGTAGATAATCTTGGCATAAACGCCGTTTGAGCGAAAAATGTCAGTAGATTGCATATAAAAAGATGTTGAATTTTATTAAGAAAAAAAAACATTAAAAGCAAAAGCGGTTAAAAGCTATGGCAATCCGTTTACGTTCTAGTAGAACCATCATTATTCAATTACGTGTGCAAAAATCATGGACACTCCTTATAAATACTTTTTGCCCAAACGTGGAAATAATGTCAGTAACTTATTCCTGAGTTATACATATATTACGTTTTCTGTAAAACTCTACGGTCATGCCACGCCACATTTCAGTATGTTACACGCCTCCACACATGTTGACAACACACAGGCGACTGAGCTATTATCATCATTCCCTGAATTTGAATGGAGTTCTCAGAGAAGTTTCAATGTAGTGTATTTAGAATGAAACAATCATAAAAATCGTAATATTTGGAGAGAAAAAAAAAACAAAACAAATTGCCACCAGGAAGAACAAAAAATTACATTTTTGGAAAAACTTATTTAGAAATATGATAGAAACAAGCTAATTACATCAGCATGTTGTCAGAATTATGTCAGAAGACATTTTTTTCCCATATTTTTTAATTTTCCTTTTTTATCACTCCTAAATAATTCGCACCTCCCTTGAGTCATGGGGCAACTGCATGACTCGAGGCTCGGGCCAACCGCTGTCCAGGGTGAGATGTTGTGTGAATGATTTAGAAAACCAGTAAGTTGAGAATTTACACACTAGGGCAACATTTGGGAATCTTTATTCTGGATAAAGATTTCCAAATGTTATCCAAGTGTGTAAATTATCAGGGTAAGATGCACCGATATTAGTTTCTAGTGCTAATAGACGTCGTATGATAGTGATTTTAACATGCATGTTCGCAGTAAGTTAATCATCATAGTAGCAAGTTGATTAGTTGATGAGGCTCTGGTGGCCTGAATGAGGCTCTGGTGGCCTGGTGGTTAACGCTCTCGCTTCACACGGTGAGGGCCTGGGTTCGATTCCCAGCCAGAGTAGAAACATTGGACGTGTTTCTTTCCACCTGTTGTCTATGTTCCCCATCAGTAAAATGGGTACTTGGGTGTTAGTCGACTGGTGTGGGTCGCATCCTGGGACACTGACCTAAGGAGGCCTGGTCACAGACCGGGCCGCGGGGGCGTTGACCCCCGGAACTCTCTCCAGGTAAACTCTCCAGGTAATTGGGTTTGAAACCTATAGTCTATAAGATGGATCATTAAAACTACATGCAGGCTGACTCACGAAATCGTAAATAACAACAATGCAAGCAAATCACACTGGCCCCAACTGGTCTGTGGTTTACATGTTACATGTTCACCACCAATCATGAACACTTTATTCCCTAAAACTGAGATTAAGGTAAACTCTCATTGTACATACACTGAGAGACATGTACCCCGCTGTATATATCATGAAAATATAAAATGGTAGTAACAAATGTAAATTGGTAGTAGCAAATTGTTAAACCTGCAACCTGCTTGTGAACTAGTTTTAAATGACCAAAGGGTCCTAGTGCTTGGTAAATCATAAAACACCCTTCGTGCTGCGAGGGGT
>NW_026464562.1:0-12304 GCF_026875155.1 Cherax quadricarinatus
CTCTAGAGACAAAGCCCACTAAAATTCATATTGGGAAATTTGTGCAAGTGGATTTTCAACAAAGGGGTACGTAAGGCTAGAAGGCGCGTTTTAGCAGGGGGACCATCAATGGATGACTATCTCTAACATGACAAAAAAGAGCATAAAAATACATGTATTATATATAAATATATATAAATATATAATATATATAAATTATAATATATATATATATTATATAATATATATATCGCAATAAGATCACATTACAAGGTGTTTTCAGAATATGCAAAACAACCACTGTTAAAGAATAGTGAAATTCCAAAGCGCTTTCGGACTTTCACATTATCAAGGAATATATATATATTTATATTATATATAAATATATATATATATATTAAAATTTATATATATATATATATAATATATATATATATATAGATATTATATATAAATATTTTAAATAATATATATATATAAATATATATATATTATATAATATAAAGTATATATATATAATTTATAAAATATAATATATATATATATAAAATATATATATATATATTTTAATATACACTGATTCTTTGAAGGAACTCAAACCCTACAAACCCTTTGGGAACAAGGACGCAGTGTATACCTTTCCCCCACACTGGCCAATACCTTGACATCCCCTTACGCTAGACTTGACCCAAAGGGCACCCAGTTTTCGGGGGAAAAGGCTTACATTTTTCATCTCATCTCCCATCAGGTTTATGTTCTTTCTGTCATGTTCAGAGAAACCCCGATTTTGGGGTAAGTTTTATTTGCTGATCCGAATATGTCATCGTTTTTTCCCTTTTTTTAAATTTTTCCCCCAAAAAAAAAAAAAAAAATTTTGGGGGGGGGGAAAAAATTTTTTTGTAACCAAAAAAGCCCCTTTTTTTCCAAAAAAAAAAAAACAGACCATTTTTAAATTTTTAAATTTTTTTAAGCCATTTTTTAAAAGACTTTTTGTTTCTTTTAAATTTGAGAAAAAAGGGAGTTTTCCCCAAAAAAAAGAAGCAAGAGGGATGAAAAGGGAAATAACACAAAAGAGGAGGGGAAATAATTTTGATGGGGGGTTTTTTTTGGAAAGTAAGTTTTTTAGTTAAGGGTGAAGGTTTTGGAGGAAAAGGAAAAGGGTTTTTGGGGAGGGGGAAAATGTAGTTGATCCGGGGAAAGGGGGGGCAAAAGGGGGGGAGTGCCCCCTTGGTGGTAAAAGTTAAAAAAAGAGAGAAAAATTTTTAAAAAGGGGCAGGGGGGGCCCCCCCCCCCCCCTTTTTTTTTTTTTTTCCCCCCCCCCCCGCCCAAAAAACCCCCCCCCCTTTTTTTTTCCCCCCCCCCCCCCCCCTTTTTTTCCCTCCCTCTCCTCTCCGATCCTGCCTCCCACCCCTCTCTCTCTCTCCCCCCCCCTCCCCTCCCCTACCCTCCCCTCCCCACCTCCACCTCCCTCCCTCCCCCTCCCACCCCCTCCCTACCTCCACCTCTTCCTCCCCCTCTCCTCCCTCCCACTCTCCCTCCCACTCTCCCTCCCTCCCCTCCCTCCCTCCTCCCTCTCATCCCCCCTCCCTCCCTCCCCCTCCCACTCTCCCTCCCTCCCTTCCCTCCCTCCCTCCCTCCTCCTCCCCACCCTTACCCTAGTGGAACCTCCATCACTTTTACTTTCCAGCTCTTGGTCTCTGTAGCGACCAACCACTTTCACCTTCATTACATTACACTTTACACCACCCTCCCACTCACTCTCTCTCTCTTTCTCTCTCTCTCTCTCTCTATCCCCTTCCACACAAAATATCAACCTCACAAGCAGCAACCATCCCCCACAACCCCTACACAGCCTTCACTTCTTCCTTCCTTCCTTCACACTGTCTGTGGTGCGTAGCTCTCAATCGCACTGCCCCAGGTTTGATTACCTGGCGCAGAGGTCCATAAGAGTGTAAGTGTCCTGACACCCTTGCTGCCGCTGTCCACCTAGCTGTTAAAATCGGTACCTTTGTGTTAGCCCATTGTTGTGGCTCACATCTAGGAAGGGGTGTTAGGAAACTCTAGCAACTGCTGGAATGTCATGGCTTGCGTAAGGATACATTCCGGTCCTGTGTAAGAAACTCCAGCACCTGCTGGAATGTCATACCTAGTATATGGAAACATTCAGTTTTGTTTAATTAACTCCAGTGTTCCGGTGTTAAGAGTGAATGCATGTGTGTGTGTGTGTGTGTGTGTATGCATCTGTGTGTACAGCAACCCTTCACACTTCCCATCCCTTACACTTCCTATCCCTCACAATTCCTTTCCTTCCCGCCTTTTCTCAAACACCCCCTTCCCTCTCCAACACTTCCCCCCCTCCCTCTACATCCTGCCTTGATCCTACCCCACCTGTCCACGGCCGGAAGTTGAGTAGACGCCAGCCTTCCCCAGTACCACCACTACATTAGTACTCACCACCATTAGTATCACCACTACCACCAAAGGTGGGGTAAAGGGAAAGGTGTAGGAGTGAGGTAAGAGGTGAAATCAGGTAGGTGAAGTCAGGTAGGTGAAGTAAGAACTGAGGTCAGGGAGGAAGGTGAGGGGCCAGAGATGGGTAATATTTGCAATAGGAGAATCTTTGATGATGTGAGTGAAGGGTCCAGCCGGTGTATACATTCCACCGGTATGCTGATAGGTTTCAGTAAGATTAATAGCGGCCACTTAAAAGATTCTACGTTTGGTTCTGTTCTCTAAGAATTGCTGGAACAGTTCATTACGTGGGAGTGTAGCCAGTGATGGACGACGCAGTGTTGTTGGCATCGCTGTACCTCATCTGACTCCATTACACAGTATAGACGCCCATCTTCTTGCCTGTGCTTCAGATTCATACAGACTACGGTACTGAACACCTGCTGCTAAGCTGAGGGGATGATTACCTCATCTTCAGTCTTCTACTCTGCCCCTGGATTGTGTTGACAAAGTCACTGGTTGCAAAACGTCTACAAAATAAAGATACCCAGATGTTACACTTGTCTAATTCTTCATTTCTGTAGATCACTGGAGTGTAAGTGTTTATGGGTATGCGAGCCACTACAATGTTGGGTAATAAATGTGTCTACCTGTCTGTGGTAAAAACGAGAGTGGTCGGTGCTGTGGGCACTCTAAGAGGTGCGTGAAATAGAAAATTAATCTTTTAAGCATGAATGACGTGGGGAGAAAACCGTGAGTGGCAGAAGCGTCCTCCATGTATTTCTACTTACCTGTCAAGAATTCAATGACCAGCCCTTTCTGTTGATGGTTTATATGATTTACATAACTTACGTGTTTACGACACAGATAAATCAACAATCTTAACGAAGTGCAAAACATTGAACATTTGAAGGGATCCTAGTACCTCTCTGGATAGTTGCTTTCTACCAACCTATGACAGGATGGTAGTACCTCCCTGGATGGTTACTTTCTATCAGCTTACTATGACCGGATGGTTAGTACCTTCGTGGATGGTTGCTTTCTACCAACCTACTATGACAGGAAGGTAGTACCTCCCTGGATGGTTCCTTTCTACCAACCTACTATGACAGGATGGTAGTACCTTCCTGGAAGGTTGCTCTCTCAGTTTACAGTACACTCTCCCCCTCACTCAATATACAGTACACTCTCCCCTTCAGTCTTCAGCATGGTACTCTCCCTCACTCAAGTACAATTTTATATTCATTGTGCTGCAGTGTACATTCTGCTCAGTATACAGCTGGGTATACTCACCCTCACTCAATGTACAGTAGTGTACACTCTCCCCTTATTCATTGTATACCAGGGTACGCTCTCAGCGTACAGCAGAATACCCTCTTCCCCTACTCAGTGTACAATAGGGTACACTGCCCCCTCAGTTTAGTGTAAATTCTCCCTCAGTGTACAGGAGCATATGAAGTCTCTCCTCACTCAATGTTCAGTAGAATACACTCTCGCCTTAGTGTAGTATACACTCCCCCCTCACCCAGTGTACAACAGGGTGTACACTCAGTGTACAGCAGGGTGTACACTCAGTGTACAGCAGTGTACAACCCTCCCCCCCCCTCACACTCAGGCTAAACTTAATAATGGTGCGTTGATTATTTCATCAGTTTGAAGTCTATCGACTACAAGAAGAGTCATTATGTACACCATCATCTGTACACCACCTGCCAGTGATACAATCACTAAAAGTGGGATTCAATCAGCGTGTATATATACACCGAGGGATACACACTCTCTGTATATATATATATATATATATATATATATATATATATATTATATATATATATATATATATATATATATATATATATATATATAAAATCAGATACACACCCCTCGGTGTATATACAGACATACACACCCCTCGGTGTATATACAGACATACGCACCCCTCGGTGTATATACAGACATACGCACCCCTCGGTGTATATACAGACATACGCACCCTCGGTGTATATACAGACATACGCACCCCTCGGTGTATTAAGGAAAAGACATACGCACCCCTCGGTGAATATACAGACATACGCACACCTCGTGCATATACAGACATACGCACCCCTCGGTGTATATACAGACATACGCACACCTCGGTGTAATACAGACATACACACCCCTCCGGTGTATATACAGACATACGCACACCTCGGTGTATATATAGACATACACACCCTGGGTTTGTAGAGTACAGACATACGCACACCTCGGTGTATATACAGACATACACACCCCTCGGTGTATGTAAATACGCTTCCTCACGAAATAACTGACAAAGGCAGTGTCGTACCTGCAGAAGAGTTGGAAGCTGCGGATGATCCAGGAGAGAGAGGTGCACCGTTCTCTCCTTCTATCCGCATCCTGTACCGTTTCCCCGTCTTAACCCGAAGTTGTGGAGCCTGGTACACTGATGTTCACTGATGTTCACTGATGTTCACTAATGTGTTCACTAATGTGTTCACTACTGTGTTCACTATTGTTTTCACTGTTCCTGGGTGGTCATGATCGGTTGTGAGGCGCTGATTTCCTTCACTACACCCGCTGCTACACCTTCACTACACCTGCTGCTACACCCTCGTGCAACTTACACTGCTGGAAATACACATTTTTGTGCAGAAATAATACCCTTGATTAATTTTAATACTAATATACTAACACTAGTACATTTGAGTATAACTAAACACTAGCACTGTTATACGTTGATCCTTGTACACCGAAGCTGTGCAAGTGTTAACCTAAACACTCGGAATACACACGCGTCTGTGTATGACGGCACAGCAGTTTACACTAGAAGTGTTTATGTAGCAAGATGTGTAGGAGCGGCAGCCTGTAACAACCTCCCAATACCAACCTCAACAGCTGACTGACCACTTTTTTTTTTGTTTACCCTGAGAGTGAGGCTGCCAGATCTGTTACCAACTACCACCTTATCTCACCCATAAATCCCACTGTAATCCTTCTAGCTACAGTTAATGGAATCCCCTAGGATAAATAACACCTCATGATGTTGCCTAGTGGATAAACAAGAGGAAAACCACTTCAAAAACCATGGAGAAAATTAATAATAAATATAGGGAGGTGATGGTGTAGGCAGCGCGCATGCGCGGCAGCCACATTGAACCTCTCCTTCAACCTCATCAACATGAACATTGCCAAGGTTCTCCCTCATATTGCCAAATATTAACCATAAACCACTTTTCGTGTGGTTGGGAACAGTTTCTTATATCGTGTTAGTGTTAATGTTCAGGTTGTGAGAAGCAGAGAGAGGGAGAGGAGACAGTAGTAGCGGGGTGAGGGAGGTTCAACAGGTATGGGGGGTAGAAGCTCCCTGACTAACCGCCCCCCTACCCTCGAACACCACCAACACCCCCAAACCCCATCACTACCCCACCAAACCATCACAAAACACCTAACACCCCCAAACCACTACAAAACCAAAAACCCCTAACATCACCAACACTACAAAACACCCCCATTAACACCATCACCAACCCCCCCCAACCCAACACCCCCCACCCCCACCATCCCACCACTAACACCCCCACCCTAACCCCACCAACTTTAATGTGAAAGGGGGTGGGTCAAAACGGATTATTTTTTGGTATGTTAAATGGTGCTAAATATGTGTTTGAAACAAATGCATTCGCGCTATTATCCTTCTTAGTGCCGACCTTATTTATTAATTTTACTACAGCAACCCCTGCCACATACGGGTGACTTGAGTGATTAAGGAAGTAGGTCTACACTTTATTCTGTCAGGCTAGGTCATTTTTACAAAAAATCAGAAATTTTTTTTTTTTTTTTTTTTTTATTGAAAAGACATACATAGTAATAAAAAATAAACAAAAATTTTTTTCATAGTAAAAACAGTGATGAAAAATTTGCATAGTACATGTTTTTCCCAATTAACAATTACATTGAAAGACAAATCTGTACAGTAAACAATGCCCACTCCATCCTTGAAGTAAGGGACATTATGTCTGGAACACTAAACAAAAAGACCCCTTGGAAGTACTTAAATTCCTGTTTTGTACATCTGCCAGGGAAATGTCCCCCTTACATTTGAAAACACACCCCCCCCCTTCTTGGTGTAACCACCGCCCGAAAAAACTTTATATTCTGTATATTTTATGAAATACTTTCATTATTCCAAAATTGAAACATGATACGTTCATATCACTCAAGTATTGGATAATTAAAAATTAAATTTCTACTGATTCATGAAACAACGTTATCTATAACCCCCAAACATATCACCTTCTCCGGAAAGGGTAAAAATATAACATATTTTAAAACACTTTCCCAAAAAACCCAGTGAAAAAAAATACCAATTCCATGTCATCCATCAATACCCTTATATATATAATTCAATGGAAACCTAAACCTAGGGCTCTAAAGAGTCCCATAAAAAAACAATAGTATTGGAAAACGGGATAAGTCAAGCTTCTAAAAATATTTCCCCCAATCTTTAAAAACCACTCAAAGTGTAAGTCTGTTATAAAAAACATAACAGGCTGACTTCACCGTCGAAATACTAAACCCTTCCCACCACACCAATACTTCATGTGTATTTATATTTCGCATTCACACAGTGCACCCTTTTTGTCTTTTCATACACAATACCAAAAATTTTCGTTGCAGTAATAATATTCCATCAATTACGAGTTTTGCGTCCTTTGTCATTAGCTTAATTGAAATTTAAATTTGAAGAACGTTACGTTACAACACAAAACCCCTCACATACAGTCAAAGGCATTTATGTCTCGACATATTCTTTCTTTCCAACTAAACCCTTTCACACTGTCCTCATCGGGAAGCCAGCCCGCCGCGCCCCCCTTAACTCACTTAAACCCATAATCCCTAAACCCTAAAACCCCGTACCCCCTCAGAAAAACGAAAATCTCCCAATTCCCTCCTAAATTTCCCTATTACGACATTTTCTGTAAAATGTCGCAGCTAACCCTTTTATCCTTCATCCACGCCCCCTCCCTCATGGCCCATGACTTATTAAAAAAATCCGTGACCAAATACCCCACTGCATTCTCCACCTTTACCACCCCACCTAACCCAAAATTAAACCCCGAACACCTGCAATCCCCCCCCACCCACTAACCTGAACACCTTTCCTAACCAGACCCGCACCTTCTAACGCCAAAAATAACCGCATGCAAAATTTCTCCATGCTTCCAACGCTCTACTTTTCCCCTCCCTCCCTTATCCCCTATTGAATAGGAAAACCCCCAGACGGAAAAAATCCCATGAAAAAATCAAAACATTACCTCCCGAAACCCGGTTTTACCGAAATTTGTTTTAGACGGTCCATATTTCGTTCCACGTACATAGGGTAGCCCTTCAACAGCAGCCACCACTGACCTCCCTTTCCCACTCCTTCGAGGCCCGCAATTTAAACACCGAGGACCCCTCACTGTCAAAATAACCAACATGGCCTCACCAACTTTTAAATCCCTACCCCCCCCCACCGTTGCTATCCTTAGTACCCGCACAAGTCCACCTCCCCTCCCGCCCCCCTCCCTTATATAATTCTTTTTTTAGACACGTCATCATCCTTTTTTCCGAGGTAAAAGCCCCAGCCCTCCCGACTGACCGGAAGTTTTAAACCCCCGTTACTTAACCTTTGCACCCCGACCCCCATTAAACCTAAAAACCCCCAGTTGTAAACCTTCACCTCAGTCTATCGGGGGTACATGAAAACGAATGCCAATCTTGTGTACAATAGCACGTTGTCACTATTCCTTTGATGCAGGTTAGTTGCGCCCCCCTCAAACCCCCAAAGTTTTTTTAAATACTCCTTCCAATTCTCCCCGAATTCACCTCTTGAGCCCCCCGGATTTCTCACAAAAATTTACCCCCTTTTCTTTTATCCCCCATTTTTCCCCCACCCCCTCCCACTCACCCCCATTTTACTTCCCTTAAGTTAAAAATTGTTTTTCAACATTAATTTTCATACCTGAAGCCCCCCAAAACACACCCACCACCTACCCCCCCAAAGCAAACCCCCAACCTCTCCCCAAAACGTCGTGTCATCCACTAACCTACGATCCAGCCCCCCCCCCCCCGGTCAGTACCCTCCCCCCCCCCCGCAACCCCCTCCGAATGGCCTAAAAATGGTCCTGATAACGAAAACAATATTTGTATAGTGGGCAGCCTTGGGCGTCCCGCGCATTGTTTTTTAATCCCAGCCCTCCCATTAACTGCACCCTCATCAAATCCCCCTGAACAAAAAATTTTTGCCCAAGATTTATTTCTTCCCCAAAACCGCCAAGCATAAACCCCCATAAAGCTTCCCTTTTACACTATCATAAGCACCCTTTCCAATCTAACGCCAATACACCTCCATCACCCAACCCCCCCTGTTTCTTAAAAATTTCCCGAATCATGCCATGCCCTTCAAACATCGACTTCCTGGCACCCCATTTGCCCCTTTTCAAATTCCTTGCATTACCCCCTTTTATTCTGTTCCCAAATTTTCCCCAAACAAATTTAATTCCCAAAATAAGCGAAAGTGCCCCCATAATCCATTACCCTTTACTGCTCCCCTTCGGCCCAACACCAAACGGCCCCTCCCTTGTGCCCCCCATTACCTCACCGCCTTTAAGTATGTTTTAAAAAGCCTTACTAAAAAAACCCCAGAACCCCCCAATTCTTTTGTAGAAACATTTGGCAGTCCGTTATACCCCCGGGGCTTTTTCCCAACCACCCTGACAACGCCTGCCAAATCTCACACTCCGTAATCGGCCCCCCAAAGTCACCGATCTTGACCCCAAGTCACACTGCACATACTCTCCCATTTTCCCTCAATGCCCCCTCAGGGGAACCCACACTTTGCTATATACTTAAACCAAAACGTCTACATATCCCCATACCCCTGTCGTTACAATGTTGACCCGCTCTATACCTTTTCCCAATGTACGTTTAACCCCTCTCTCCTCGTCACTCCCTCTTTTTCTGGCCTCTTAAAAACGCAACCGACGGCCGGCACCCCCTAGCACTTTTTTCCCAAACCTCCCAAATTTCCCACCCCAAAACGTCGTTTTTCAATACCCTAAAACTCCCTTTTTAACCCCCCAATGTCCTGACTGGATGCTTTGCTCCTCCCCTTTCATAACAGTCCCGCGCTGCCCCTTTAAGATACTTTGAAACCCATACTTTAAAAGATTTCTTCCCCCCCCACGACAAATATAAATTCTCTGATACGATTTTTAGCCCCGAAACCCCCCAATTTACCAGTTACATCCCCCCGGGGCCTCATCCACCACCCCTTCCCCCCAAAATTTCGCAAAAGACTGACGACATTCCCCCCCTGCAAAAGCTTCACATTTAACTTTCCCTAAACCCTTTTCCCCTTCAGGCAATCCCTCCCCTTCTAGGTCCACCATTACTCTTGGATCCGAAAAAAAAAACGTCCACCACACGCACTCGCTCACTATTACTGTTCGGGCAATACAAAGATCCCGTCTTGCCCCTACCCCGTCTCAAAAGTTGTTCTCAACCCCACCCCCTCCAACTCCATTAACCCCACTCCATTTAATAATTCCCCCAAAAACCCCCCAAAAAATACCCTGCCCCCCCTTGGTTCCACACCTTACGCCTTATCACACAATTCCAATCACCACCAATTTTCAGCTACACCCGGGAAAGACGCAAAAAAAAAACTAAGGAATCCCTTTACAAAATTTTTTCTTTAATAGCACATCTCCCCCGCTGGACCCTACACACACACCCAAAATCATCTGTACCCACCCCACCACCCCTTAACGAAACACCCCCCCCTCCCCCCCCTCAAATGCTCATACAACGGGCTAGTTCCCTTACCCGGATGCAATCCTCCTTTAACCCTTATCCATGCTCCACATCACATTATACCCATTTTTCCTTTTTTCCCCATAAAACCCGGGCTGTTTGTGTTCCTGCACGAAACCACGTAACATTTAGCCCAAATATTCACTAAACCTACACACTTTCCTCTGTTTTAATCCATTAAATTTTTAAAGTATGCACTTTAAGCTTTCAGGTGGTTTTCCTTCTTGACCCGGGGATGTCTTGCCACCCGATCGTTTTTGTGACACCTCGGTCCCTCTCCCCCCCCTTTTAAAACCTCTTAACCAACTCCTGCCCCTTTGGGGCCCCTGTTTTCCCCCTGCGTAAATCCCCCCAGGACTTTTTGGGCCCGTGCCTGACGGCGTGATCACGTCCCGGAGTAGATATGCGCAGCGTGTTTTCCCTGAGCTCCCTCTGCTTCCATCATGTGTCTGTACTTGTCCCGTGGACCTCCCCCTCCACAGCTTGCATCAAAAGATTTTTATCACACTCGCAGACCTCAGATCCCCGTTCCCCGCCCGGATCCAAAAGACCCAAAAAAACTAGATCTGGACTCCCAACCTTCCCCAAACTCTTGTCACCAAAAACACATCTAAAGCCTGGCCAAGAGTCTTCCAATCGCTGCACTCGCAGGGGGTGTCCCCTTAAAAACCTGGCGCATTCAAGAAGGGGTGTCCCCCCCCCCCGTCACACCCGCTGACTCCATCTCCTCCGCTCTCTCGACCTCCTCCCGGGGCCCCCTTGTGTGGGAGAGTCACAAAGGAAAACCTCCTCTTCTCTATTTTCTGATGTGTTGCTTTGTTCCATGTTGCCCGGCCCCCTTTCACACAGAGCCCAGGTATCATATGACCCCATAACGACGGCCGGGGTTGCCCAGCGTATGTCAAAACACCTGGGCGAAAAATTTTGGCAGCACTAGTTTCGACGGAATAGGGTAAAGAACGTCATCTTCCAGAATACGGGTTTCCTTGAGTTTTCCCCGCGTAGGCCCGTGGCCCCCCTTCCCAACAGTGGCCAAATTTACTGTCCCTATTTGCCCCTCGCAAGCGGATGTCAGAATCTCCCCTCGATGGCACATTTCAAAACTTAACCAGGTTTAAAGGCGGAAACGTCGTGAATCGCCCGGGACCCGGGTTAATGTCAAAGAAACCCCTGGACTTGTTTATACGCCCATACACACTTGCCAAATTAAACTTGACAAAGATCCTCGGGGCCCTTTGCGCTTTTCCCTATATCTCCCGTCGCAATACTATGTATTTCCCATGATTGCGGTAGTATCAGGTCCCTAGAATTCCTGCACAGCCCCCCGGATAAACTCAACACGACTGGTTTATGCGTCTCCGGCTTTCCTGCGCCATGGTGAAAATATAATGCCACTAATCAACACCAGGGGGTAGCAGCAGCGCACGTCCCTTCCCCATCAAGGGGTGAGGACAATGTGCATACAGAAATTAGGATCCTACAAGACTAAGGGGGCAGTAAATCCCTCTCTGAACCCGGTTAAACAACACGGGGACGAAGCGAAGTTTAAAAATAGAAAGTTGCGATATAAAACTCTTGGTTTTTAAGGATAAGGGGGTGGGTTATGTGTTTTGTAAGAAATGATTCAAACCCCAAGATTTAACATTAAAAAGGTTATAAAATACCGACAGGTTGTTAGGTAAGAACCCTTAAAGTTAGTATCTTTATTTCGAAACGTTTCGCCTACAGAGGCCCTTTTTCAGTTAGTACAGAAAAGTTTATAGAAGCATTGTTTTTAGTCTGAAAAAATATTGTTTTAGACTTTGGGAAAAATGCTCTTCTCCGGGTGGGGGCTGACCACCTCAAAAATTTAAGGGTGATGGCTGATTCATCGTCTTAAATTCTTCTGCTTCTATCAATTTTTTTTTACTAGATGAAGAAGTAATAAAGTTGGTAGAATTTCCCACAATATGTAAAGTAAAAGGACACAAGTGCAAATAATGTGCATTTATTGTGCCCAAAGTTTCGC